>OX578151.1:78022489-78284989 GCA_951213105.1 Amaurobius ferox | reverse complement strand
CCATATTCATCGCCAAAGCCAAGCGAAAAGAAAATTCAATTAATAGCAACGTCTGCATGTAAAAGTATATTTATAGCTGGGGTTATATTTTATGCAGTGAAGGACAAGTTAGGAACTGCAGTGAAAGACACTTTAGGCACTGCAGTGAAAGATACTTTAGGCACTGCACTGAAAGACACTTTAGGCACTGCAGTGAAAGACACTTTAGGCACTGCAGTGAAATGCACTTTAAGCACTGCATTGAAAAACACTGTAATTGTACATTGCACAGCAAGACACACAGACATCCAAACGATACATTAAAAAAAGTTGTTTTGTGTTCTAGGAGGCCTCAAACATACAACACGGCTGTCTTGCGACCGAAACTGAAGCGCATCAGGGTATATAACTGCATGTTTAATTACTGAGACGTTCATTTTATGACAATTGTAAAAAACTCAAAATATTAAATTCAAAATATTAAATAATTAATGCCTAGTAAATTACACAACTGTACAAATTATACCAAACACATGGACCGTGGAGCTTGATTTTCTTAAAATTGCTTTTTACCATAGAGTTAACGTTATTTGAACTTTGATCTGAGATATCTCAGTACATTAAAGTTTAAAATTCATTAAGCATAAAATTCATTAATCTCAGTACGTTAAGCTTAAAATTCGGGCTTCGCCATGACCGCAAACGTAACTACTTTAAGCTATGTACAAAAATTCTTTCATAAAGGATGAATTTTACTCTTTGAGCTCTCACATTATCAGATTTGGGCCAATGTTTAAGAAGCTACGTGAGAAACTCACTTTGCTTTCAGAAATAAATATAAAATAAATGACATTTTAAATATTATCTACCGAATCTATATCTAGCGGTTCAAACTGGAAGTGATTCAGATAGAAAATATCCATTTTAGTGAATTTGGTTGTTTAATTGCGTTATAGTGGATACATAATGTTGCAAATTTCTGTACAACAATAAGTCCGAATTTTTAAATAAATTTCCAAATAAAATAATATGTGCTTAAAGAATCAATAAGCGTAAACATGAGCAAGATTACAAGTAATAAGCGCAAACATGAGCAAGATACAATTCGCCTTCTAGTTATTACGCAAAGTCGTAAAACTATATTCAGATATAATAAAACAGAAAAAAACATGAGCAAGATTACAAGTAGTAAGCGTAAACATGAGCAAGATACAGTTAATGATCTATTTATCATAGTAAAACTATATTTAGATATAATAAAACAGAATAAACACGAGCAAGTTACAAGTAATAAGCGCATACATAAGCAAGATACAGGTAATAACCTTCTAGTTAATATGCAAAGTCGTAAAACCAATATAATAAAACAATATAATAAAATCCAGAGTCGTAAAACCAATATAATGAAATCCAGATATAATAAAACAGAAAAAACATATGAAAGATTGCAATTAATAAGCGCAAACATGAGCACCATACAATTAATAACCTTCTAGTTATTATACAATGTGATGAAACTATAGTTATATATAATGAAACAGCAAATGACTAATTCCCAAATATAATGATAACAGCTTGACTAATTCCCAAAAGTGATTCTCATTCGTAAAACACTTTCCAATTCCCTTTTCGCATATCACGCTAGCAGCCAACGGCCCTACCGTGCTGAAAACACCGGTTCTCGTTAGATCACCGAAGTCAAGCAGCATCGGACGCGGATAGTACTTGGGTGGGTGACCACCTGGGAACACCGCGTGCTGTTGGCACATTTCGAAGGCGGTAGCCCGGTGGTTTGCGCGCTGGATTTGCACGCTGCCACAACTGCCGCCGTGTTCATGCGGAGTACGATCACGTTAAACATGTGGGTCCATAAGTCCTTCCGAGAGGTTGGTGGTAGGGGAAGAAGGGTAATGTCCCTGTGGATACCTCCCCCACTGGGTTCCGGTCTAAATTGGGTGGCACTTCCCGGCCGTCCAAACAGTTACCTTACACCTTTCTAGTAGGTCGGACGGTCTGGATGTCAATAACAACAGCAACATATCACGCTAGCTGTTGCTCTCCGAATAAACGTGTACCACCTTATGTACAGTCAATGGAAGGGGTGAAATTCCACCAAATATTGTAAAAAGGTTGGCAAATTTGTCGCCACGATTTAACAAGTCATAATTTCAATTAATAACATTGGCTGCCTGTAAAAGTATCTTTACAGCATTCACAGTATTTATTGAATCTTGCCCTAAATGCAGTGAAAGCATATCACACTTTTGTAACAATACATTACATAACTCGACGCATACACACATAACAGTAAATATAATTGATTAGGGTCTAGAGTGCAAAGAAAAAACAAACATAGAAATATATTATCCCTTATAAAAGCATTTGGACGGGTTTGTAATCTTCAACAAAGTTAGCATTTATGTTGCATGAAATACGTGTTTTAGTGTTGTTTAGAAAGATATTGTGGTTGGACTTGAAGTATTGTCACTGTTAAAATAGATCGCATTATTTCCGAGTCAATAACAATAAACCATCTGTGAAAAGATAAAAATAATCAGCGTGGATGCACCATTTATTATCGTCTTTAGGAAATTAAAGTTCGTCTATAAACACAATGAGGGTGAAAAGACGTTTAAAGGTCAAAAAGAGGTTTTATCCCTTCATTATCTGTGTATATACTATTGTTCAGCATGTCTAACTCAACATCTTTACTAGAACATTTTAATTAAAAACATAAAAGTCACCTGATGAAAAAAAAATCTGACATTTCTTTCACTTATCCTTCTGGCAGCAACAAGTATTGATGAAGCGCATTCGCTCTTGTTAGCGGATACACCAAATGCTATTTGCTGCATTGAAATCATAAGTTCAATTTAAAGAATTCATATGAATTTTTCAGTCTCGGTTTTTCACTTCTTCTTAAAGTGTTCTAAAATTACAAAATTCCCTTTTTAGTACAGCGTTGCGCGAAAATATTTGGGTGTTTATAGATGAAAATCAATTCAAAAACATTCCATTTGTTCAAGAGGTGCCAAAATGTTTATTTTCGTCAAAATCTGGAGTTTTCAAGATTTTCAGGAACACAATATGTATTTTATATTCTTGCATGAGGAAGCAAACAAAATACATAACTATCTTACTTAATAGAAGAAGATGGCTGTTTGTTTGTCTGTTCATCTGTTGGTCGGAACAGCCACGCAATAGCTAAGAAATTTGATATATGATAGTACAGGTCAGGTTCTAAAATGCCTCGGAACAACTTTTCAAAAATTCGGATCATTGTCCTTCTGACCATCAGATCTACACGAAGTTGTAATGTATTTGTTTGGACAGCCGGTAAGTCCCACCCAATTTAGACCGGAATCCAGTTAAGGCAGCCTTTCTAGGGACCGTGCCTACGTCCCCTACCACCAATCTCTCGGAAGGACTTACGGACCCAGATACTTAACATGCCCGTACTCCGCATGAACACGGGGACAGTTTAGGCAGAGCCAAGAATCGAACTCTGATCGTCCTAGTGGTTAGCGGGCAATCTCTCCCCGCTAACCACTAGGCCGTAGTACCCCTTAAAAATTAAATTAGTGTTTTAGTTAAAGGAAAATTGGACAACATATATAAACACGAACTACACAAAATAATGCAGCATATAGCTGTTTTGGAGAATACGCTGGATCCCATCCGTCGGTGGATGAACCTACTAACTCGAAGGAACTGCAAAAGGCAGATGGGTTTCGTCCAGAAAAGAGCACCAGGCGCGAAGCGCCTTTAATCTCCAATCTCTAGGTGTGGTTCTTATCTTCATACTGTGACATTATTTCATTTGCCCATAGTTGGAGGTTCGAGGTTTTTGATTTACTGTTTTTATTATTTGACTTAGCTCCTAGTGTGGCAGTTTGTTGCACATTTAGAGTTTGAGTAATTTTGGGGAGTTGATGCAGTTCTAAGGATTTCCTATCAATTTGGCAGTTTAAGGTTTAAGAACATTTTTTAGAAAACATTGATCGAGTTTTAATTTAATATCAACTATTTAAGTTGGGACTTACCTAATTCCGATTTTCAATATTAAGTACCGCGCGGGGTCTCTTACGTGATTTGGCTTTGCGATGATCATAGTCATGCAGATTGAATAGTAGTTCATTTGGAACAGATGGCAGATTTTTATAGAATTTAAGCGCTAGCTTTTTAATTTGGGCTCTAACAGTTTTTATTTTGAAGTCTTTCCTAATTACCGAGTTTCTTAAGTATCTAGGAGCTTTCCTTATAATCCTTAGGGTTTTGTTTTGTTTTGTCTCTAGTAAGTCTATAGTAGTTTTACAGGCATATCCCCATACGGGTGCTGCATACAGCATTCCCGGGCGGATGACCGATTTATAAATTAGGAGTTTATTTTGATAACTTAGATTTCCGTTTCCTATCATTGGGTATAAGGCTCCTGTGGCCATATACGCTTTTTTGATTAAGTTCGTTACGTGCTGTTTCCAGGTTAGGTGGGAATCTATCGTTACACCTAGGTATTTAGTAGATTTTTCCGCTTTTAGGGCATGGTTGTTTATGTACAGAGGCGGCGGAGGTTTACGTTTTCTAGAGAAATAAATCCAATGACATTTATTGGGGTTTAATTTTATTCGCCATTTTTCCAGCCATGTTTGAAATATGTCTAAGTGTTGTTGTAGCTGTCTGTGCATTACCGAGACGTAAGGATGTTTTGCAAGTATCGCGCTGTCGTCTGCATAGAGTGCCAGCTCCGTGTCTAGGGTCCTGGGGATGTCATTTAGATATATGTTAAAGAGTGTCGGGCCCAGGATGGATCCTTGCGGTACACTACTTTTAATGAGCTTGGGTGTAGACAAGTTATCTTTTACTCTAACTTGGAAGTGTCTGTTATTTAGGTATGAGATTAAAAGTTTGACAAGTGCGTCAGGGACTTTTAGAGTGATCAATTTGTATGCTAATCCACAGTGCCACACTTTATCAAATGCTTTTTGTATGTCAAGAAAAATCGCAGCTGTGGGTGTCTTACTATTAAGTCCAGAAGATATGTACTCTACCACTCTCAGCAATTGATGAGTGGTGGAGTGTTTTGGCCGAAATCCAAACTGCTCCGGAATGATAATATCATTCTCACTAAGATGCGTGTTCAGTCTATTAAGAATTATTTTCTCAGTAATTTTACTAAGTGTCGGTAGTAAGCTGATTGGTCTGTAGTTGGCTGGAATTGTGGCATCCTCACCAGGCTTATGGATCGCTATAATTATCGCTTCGTTCCATTCTTTGGGGAAATAATTTAGTTTTAGTATTTTGTTTATTAGGGTGGTCAAGTAAAATATTATATTTAAGGGTAGGTTTTTGACCGCAATATTCCTGATTTTGTCGTGCCCTGGGCTTTTACGGTTTTTAAGGTTTTTGATGATATCAATTATCTCTTGCGGGGAGACTGGGTTAATCTCAGCCGTGACCGGGGAGTTCCTGAAGTTGTTTAGAGTTTGCCTAACCATTCTTAGGGTGTCCTGACACATTAGATCGTGGTTTGGTTCAAATTGCTTTTCGTAATGCCTAGCAAGCGCCTCTGCTTTTTCTTCGTCTGAGTACGCGATTTTAACGCCATCTATTAGTGGCGGGAGTTTAATTTGAGGTTTTCTGAGTCTTTTAGCGAATTGCCAGAGCGATACGTCTTCTGGGCTAAGGGATTCAATTAACTCTTTATACTGTTGCTGCTTTTCTGCGACAATTTTATCCCTGACTTTCCACGTGAGTCTGTTAAGCTCCCTTTTGAGAGTAGGGTCTCTATTAGCCTGCCATGTCTTACGCATTCTGTTCCTTTGCCTAACTAATTGTTTGACATGGTGGGAAAGTGTGGGCATTTTTGGTGACTCACGATGTGTTGTGGCAGAGGCAATAGCTCTCTTGATTTCTGTTGTGAGTGTGTGTGTGGCAGAGTCAATATCCGCCGTGCTCATAATGTTGGGTACTGCCAAGTGCGGCTCAAAAAGTGCTCTTTTGAAAACGTTCCAGTTCACCCTCTCTTGTCCCAGAGAGGCTGGAAGGGGAGTGTTCAGATCGAATGTCACCAATACCGGTAAATGATCCGAGTCGAATTCATCTAGGGTATCGATAGTGTGAGCGTATTCTATGTTTCTCGTTAGGACAAAGTCTATGAATGAGCCGTTGGCACCTGAGAAGCAGGTTGGTCTCGACGGTGCAATGATGTTGGTGTTTGTTGTGTTCAGTAATCTGTGTATCTGTGTACCGCGTATGTTGGCTCTCCTGCTGCCCCACGCTCGGTGGTGTGCATTGAAGTCGCCCGCGAGTATTGTGTTTGGATATCGCAAGAAAAGCAGTTCCAGCTGCGCAGCTACATTTATACCACTCATGTTTTTGACATATATGGAAGTTAGGATAAATGGGTTTACATTATTTATTTTAATTTTTATGCTAGTATTTTCTACTCCTTGAAGATTTATGTTGTTTATTTCCTCGTGGGGAATATTTCTTTTGATATATATTGCTGTTCCTCCATGGGGGTTTCTAGCAGTTGTATTTGAGCTTAGGTTGTGATAGCCAATATAGTTTGCTATATTTAGTTTTTTATTTTCTCTAACTTTAGTTTCCTGAATTAACAGGGCATCTACATCATTTTCATTTACGTAGCTCCTAAGTTCATTTATTCTTGGAGATATGCCGTTCGCATTCCAAAATATTATTTTAAAGCTTTCTTTTTGGGACCTAGCCATGGCGGGTTTGATTCTCACTGTTATTTTTAAAATCCGCGATTAATTTAAAAGCCTCAAACACCATTTGCATTGGATCACTCTTTTTTTGTATTAGCTCTGCGAACTGCATCAACAGGTGTTTTATTGCATCTAGGTCGAACATGGTGATAAACCCTCTGATGAGGTTGAGGATTTCATCCATCTTTTCATCATTGGTTTTACCAGCAGGTTCAGTCTCAGCTTCCATATCCTCAGCCTCAACCGCGGTTTGGTCATTTTTGTGAGTATCCTTTTGGACCTCAGTAGTTTTTTGCCTTTTTTCAACCGTTTTTTCTAATAGCTGGGTTTGCGCGAGCTCTTCCTCTCTGACTCGTTTAGTTTTGGCTTCACGTATTTTGATTTCTTCTTTTGATTTAGCATATTGATTTACAATTTTAGCTTCTAGTTCCGCCTGTCTGGCTTTTTCGGCTTCCTTCCTCTTTATAATGGCTATAGTAGCCAGTTTTACTTCTTCCGGAGTCAATTCTCTGGAAGACGAAGGTTTGGGGGCCTGCTCTTGCACCGATCTGGTGGGTGCTGAAGATTGGTATCTATTTTGCTGTGGCACAGTGTGCGAGGAGCCCTGAGGGGGTGCCTGGGAGTTTAATCCGAGGGCCTTTTGCCTCCAAGGGGGTATCTGATTTTGGGGAGGGGGGACATACCCCGGGGCCTTTCCTCTGTTCCAGGGGTTCTTCGGGCATTGCCTGAAGTTCGCTGGGTGGTCTCCATTGCAATTTGCACACGTAGCCTTCTCAGACCTAGGTCTCTGGCAGTCCCGTGTGAAGTGTTCTTCAGCACACTTAAGGCACTTAGGTGGCATACTGCAGTTCTCCGAGGAGTGATTGAACTGTTGGCACCGGTAGCAGATTTTGAAGCCCCGTGCTCTGAAGGCCTCTACCTTCACAGCCAAGTAACCTAATCTTGTTAGTCTGTAGACCCTCTGCCAGTCTGTCGTAGGCCTAAGGCTAACTAAGAAGATCGGCAGGGGTAATCTCGTTTTAGTGTTTCTCAATTGAGAAACCCGGACTACATCTAATCCTTCAGATGTTAAAGTGATTTTTATTTCCTCCATGTTATAATTTGTTGGTAGCCCCTTCAGAACTACCTTTTTTGGCCTTTCCGTCTTTAGGTTTAAGCTGTGGAAGGGGATTTTCTCACTACTTAAATGGCGCTGTACAACCCTGTAGGTGTCAGCGTCATTTGGAATCAATTTTAGCATGTCTCCTGTGAGCTTGCCAGATACTTTATTTCCTGAGATATCATTTAGTTTTTTAAGGAGAACCTTGTAATTATCATTGAACTTTATGAAAAAACATTCAGCTTTTGGGTCTTTTTTCTCAACTTCAACTGTTGTTAGCCTGTCACTATTTTCGACCGTTTTAGGTTTAGGTGCACTTTTAAACACAACTGGTTGCGCGGCAATCTCAGCGTAAGTCTTAGTTTTAACATAATCATTGTCAGTTACATTTACAACATTATCAGCTATTTCATTACAGTCCATGTTATCATGGACATTTAAGTTTTCTTTTACAATCTGGCTTTTAGTAGGAGCATCCTTAGTGGATTGCCCCTCCATCTTTCTTTTTTTATTTGGATTTTCAACCGTTTTAAGTTTATCTTCATCTTTAATTTCCTTAATTAAGCCTAGCTCTATCATTTTACTTTTGATTTGAACACTAGAATTACATCCCTCACATTTAGAAATCTCATAAATATCACAATCAATAAACCTATCCAATTTCTGGGCAAACAAAAAAGAGTTCACAGAAAGTAACGAACCTAGAATCTTGGAGACTTGGTCCTCTTCCTGTCCCAGTAGTCCGTTCATCAGCAGTTCCTTGATGTGAAGAGTCATCACGTAGACTGCCAGGGTGCAGAAGTTGACGGCGGTCTTGACTTCTTCCTTCAGTCCAGTCATCAGTCCATCATCAGGTAGAGTTTCGCAGTAATTCATCAAGGCACCCTTGAGAGGCCCGAATTCTTCCTCGTCCAGCTCACCAGCTCCGAATCAACTGCAAAAGAAAGAAACAGAGGGGTTATATACCCTAGACCTGGATTAAGGGAGAACCAATCAGAAAGCAGCATGAAGAACATCCGAACGAGAAGTAATAACTCGAAACACAAGATTAGTGTGCGCCAAAACACAACAAGGATATACCGACAAGACAAGTCAAGTCCGAACAAAAAAAATCTGATGCGGGCAGCACATGACTTTCCTTATATAATGCGATGAATTTACTACTTTTGCAGTAAAAAAATAGGTAATTCTCATAGTAGATACTTATATTATTTCCAAGATACTGAATTTTCTTCAATGAGTCGTCATTTTCATTAATTTAGCGTCATTTTAACCATTTGACGAGATTTTCGTTAATTTGGTAACATTTTAAAAAGTCGCCAAGTTGGCGACATTCCTCCAAATTCGTCGCCAAAATCTTTCCAAGCATTATGGACGGAGAAATAAGTTATTCTTATAACAGATAAATGACTATTGGCGTTCAAATAGAAAAGTATTACTCAAAATACCTTTTTTCATGAATGGAACGAGCTAGATCCACGAGAATGATGTCACCAAATTTATCGCATGATATTACATATGAAAAGTGAACATGTTTCTCAACGGTTAATATATTTTTTTCTATTTGTAGGATTTTTTGATAAATTTGTTTGAAAAATGTTCAATATCTCGAGAACGGTTCTTGCTATCGTTCTAAAATTTATGTCAATCGTTTTCTAAGGAAAAATTACATACGAAATGTCTATTTGCGTAACTTTAATAAAGGTTTTGATTTTTTGATGATTTTTTCAAACTTTAACTCGAAAATTTTGAAGAGGTCTGAACATTCGATTGCGTTTAAAAACAATAGGTTTCCCATATTCACGAATTGTGATTTTTGTACCAAATTTGATTCAAATCGCTCCATTCATTCGTGAGATATCGTCTCCACAGACTCACTGGCAATCACACACACACACACACACATCCCTCCTCAAAAATGTTTGGCTCGTGATCAGGGATGCTTGAAACGTGCTTTCCCGTCGAAAACTCGAATTCGAATTTTCGATACAATACTTTCCTTATACAGTATGTATATAAGAAAAGTAATAAGTGAGGCCCAACACGACGAGAAATACGTGAAAACGACATATAAAAGCTCCATTGGAATAGAGATAAGTGATTTAATTAGTTGAAGTTGAAGCGCTATGTTAAGTGATTTTTAAACAAATCGCTATCAAATTTTTTATACAGAGTTTCCATCTTGACGCAATTTGAAAAACCGTAGAACGTTATATCTATTAAGCTTTGAATCGTATCCATTGGACATTTATGGGATTTATTGTACCTGCATAGGATATAATGTTGTGAAAATCTTAATATTTCGAATTCTATTCATGAAAATGGCTAAAATTTCTATCTTGTTTCACTTTTCACATAATGTTTCTGCATGTAAAATGTGATAGTGGTAGAAGCGATATTTTTTTAGTTATCGTGTCTACACTACACACACACACTTACACACACATATACACAGACAGAGAGAGAGAAAGGGAGAGAGAGAAAGGGAGAGAGAGAAAGGAAGAGAAAGAGAGAGAGAAAGAGAGAGAAAGAGGGGGAAAAGAGAAAGAGAAAAAAAGAGAGAGAAAGAGAGTGAAAAAGAGAAAGAGAAAAAGAGAGAGAGAAAGAGAGAGAAAGAGAAAAAGAGAGAGAGAAAGAGAAAGAGAAAGAGAAAGAGAGAGGTTTTCATACAAGAGTATTCGAAATAGGTCCGAAAGGTCTTAAAAAGTGTTTATCCCTCAAAATCTCGAATTCTTCGACTTTGGGTACCAGCTGACTAATAATCTGACATAAAATGTACCAGCGGTTATTTCCTTAAATGCCGGGGGTTGTGTTTTTTTTTTACCATTCTGTATAAGATTCTAGTCTCAGAATTGAGGGTGGGTATATCGTGGTCAACAATGGCGCTGAGTCACAAACTGACACAATTCAAAGGGAGGGGTGGGGATATCTTACATGCTTGTAATATACTTCTCGAAGCTGAATATCCGTTCATATGAGTCGTCTTATATTAATAGAACGTGTTTTCGCGCAAGCGTATCAAACTGATTTAGTTGCAGCGATGTTTCTAAATTTCTTCTTAAAATGGCTTTATAGGAAGCTGGCGTTTTTGATTTTTAACACTTTACAACATAGTTGAAAAGTGTTTATGACTTTGTTCATTCATTCTGTCTGTCTGTATGTATGTATGTCTGTCCTTTAACACGATAACTGCGATAAAAATGACTTTATCAAAATGAAATTTTAGTATGTTGTTCTGACGATCTGTGGGGCCCTATGGGAATATAAATGAATAAAATCAACCAATTAGTTTTGGATTGGACACGGGTTGAAAACATGAAATACATTGAACCTTATAAGACCTAATTTTTCAAACATTTATTTAAGCGAATTTAAAATTCACAAATTGCTTCGAAAGTTTTAAGAAATATTGAAATTATCACATAAAATATATAAAAACAAATTACAGCAATATATATTCAGTAGTTTTTAAAATAAAAATTAAAACAATATTTACACCTTTTACATGAAGAGATCACCGTGACCCACTTCAAAATAAAATATGGCTACCATCTTGTGTCAAAATCGTGATTTTTCAAGTTCTTTTTTATTTATATTTAGTGTTGCTCGGTCCTAAAACCACTTTATGCTTGCTTAATTTCTGTGCATCTGTAT
This sequence comes from Amaurobius ferox, assembly GCA_951213105.1. Lineage (NCBI taxonomy): Eukaryota > Metazoa > Arthropoda > Arachnida > Araneae > Amaurobiidae > Amaurobius > Amaurobius ferox. The sequence continues at coordinate 78,273,529 of OX578151.1, read as the reverse complement.
TCTGAATCAACACAATAACAATATATTTGAGTTTAAATAAGCATCAAACTGTAATTATTTCTACAAGGAAACCCAATTTTCACTTAAGGAAAATGTAAACAGATTATGCTGTAAGATGAGTTGTATAAGAATTGCTGAATTTCTTTAACACAAAATTATTTTGTTCTGGAGTTTGGAATATAGATGATATGAATGAAACGTTCATTAATTTTACATAGAGAAGCAGACGATTTAATGCCAGACTTTTTCGATGAAGTTTTATGCATAGAGTTAAATTTCTTTTACCTCCATGGTTTTGAGTTTTTAAGTAGAATAAATTATTGTAGTGCTGTGAAGAATAAAATAAAAATCTGATGTGGGCAGCACATGACTTTCCCTGCAGACTTATATCCACGTTCTCTTTATTTTAATTAAATTTATTTCACTTTTATTCAATTTTCGTTCTCATTCGGTAACCGGACTTATTTTCAAAGGTGGCGTAGGGAAAGTACGAAAAACTAAAATATCTCGAGAACGGCTAGTCCTAGTGTAATGGGGTTGGTCTTATTCTTTTCGTCGTTAAACATTACGTATTAAACGGGCATTTAATGGATATATCTGAGTATACCTAGTTCTTTAGTTTAGATTTTGAAGATTTTTGCGGGCCGTTTTGCAAAAAAAGGCAGGTTATTTTTTTCCGAATCGTACCAAAATCTAATCAGCACCAGAGTGACCTATACGTGACTCATGTACCGAGTTTTGTGAAATTCGGTCCATTAGTTTTTCAGCTAGAGTGGATACAAGCTTTTGCGGGCCATTTCGCAAAAAAAGGCGGGTTCTTTTATTCCGAATCGTACCCAAAACTAATCAGCACCAGCCCCGCCCACAAGTGACTTACCTACCAAATTTTGTGAAATTCGGTCCATTAGTTTTTTAGTTACAGTGGATACAAAATCTGCACAGACAGACAGACACACAGACAGACAGACAGACAGACAGACAGACACACAGACAGACAGACAGACACACGCACAGACGTCACGCTAAAAATGGTTTTTTCGTATTCTAGAGGTCTCGAAACGTGTAGATCCGTCGAAAACTCGAGTTGTGATTTTCGGTATGATTCCAATACTTTCCCTATACATTACCATGTATTGCAGGGAAAGTAAAAATCTGATGTGGGCAGCACATGACTTTCCCTGCAAACTTATATCCACGTTCTATTTATTTGAATTAAATGTAATTCACTTTTAATTGAATTTTCGTTCTCATTCGGTAACCGGGCTTATTTTCAAAGGTGGCGTAGGGAAAGTACGAAAAACTAAAATATCTCGAGAACGGCTATTCCTAGTGTAATGGGGTTGGTCTTATTCTTTTCGTCGTTAAACATTACGTATTAAACGGGCATTTAATGGATATATCTGAGAATACCTAGTTCTTTAGTTTAGATTTTGAAGATTTTTGCGGGCCGTTTTGCAAAAAAAGGCAGGTTATTTTTTTCCGAATCGTACCAAAATCTAATCAGCACCAGAGTGACCTATACGTGACTCATCTACCGAGTTTTGTGAAATTCGGTCCATTAGTTTTTCAGCTAGAGTGGATACAAGCTTTTGCGGGCCATTTCGCAAAAAAAGGCGGGTTCTTTTATTCCGAATCGTAACCAAAAGTAATCAGATCGTGGTTTGGTTCAAATTGCTTTTCGTAATGCCTAGCAAGCGCCTCTGCTTTTTCTTCGTCTGAGTACGCGATTTTAACGCCATCTATTAGTGGCGGGAGTTTAATTTGAGGTTTTCTGAGTCTTTTAGCGAATTGCCAGAGCGATACGTCTTCTGGGCTAAGGGATTCAATTAACTCTTTATACTGTTGCTGCTTTTCTGCGACAATTTTATCCCTGACTTTCCACGTGAGTCTGTTAAGCTCCCTTTTGAGAGTAGGGTCTCTATTAGCCTGCCATGTCTTACGCATTCTGTTCCTTTGCCTAACTAATTGTTTGACATGGTGGGAAAGTGTGGGCATTTTTGGTGACTCACGATGTGTTGTGGCAGAGGCAATAGCTCTCTTGATTTCTGTTGTGAGTGTGTGTGTGGCAGAGTCAATATCCGCCGTGCTCATAATGTTGGGTACTGCCAAGTGCGGCTCAAAAAGTGCTCTTTTGAAAACGTTCCAGTTCACCCTCTCTTGTCCCAGAGAGGCTGGAAGGGGAGTGTTCAGATCGAATGTCACCAATACCGGTAAATGATCCGAGTCGAATTCATCTAGGGTATCGATAGTGTGAGCGTATTCTATGTTTCTCGTTAGGACAAAGTCTATGAATGAGCCGTTGGCACCTGAGAAGCAGGTTGGTCTCGACGGTGCAATGATGTTGGTGTTTGTTGTGTTCAGTAATCTGTGTATCTGTGTACCGCGTATGTTGGCTCTCCTGCTGCCCCACGCTCGGTGGTGTGCATTGAAGTCGCCCGCGAGTATTGTGTTTGGATATCGCAAGAAAAGCAGTTCCAGCTGCGCAGCTACATTTATACCACTCATGTTTTTGACATATATGGAAGTTAGGATAAATGGGTTTACATTATTTATTTTAATTTTTATGCTAGTATTTTCTACTCCTTGAAGATTTATGTTGTTTATTTCCTCGTGGGGAATATTTCTTTTGATATATATTGCTGTTCCTCCATGGGGGTTTCTAGCAGTTGTATTTGAGCTTAGGTTGTGATAGCCAATATAGTTTGCTATATTTAGTTTTTTATTTTCTCTAACTTTAGTTTCCTGAATTAACAGGGCATCTACATCATTTTCATTTACGTAGCTCCTAAGTTCATTTATTCTTGGAGATATGCCGTTCGCATTCCAAAATATTATTTTAAAGCTTTCTTTTTGGGACCTAGCCATGGCGGGTTTGATTCTCACTGTTATTTTTAAAATCCGCGATTAATTTAAAAGCCTCAAACACCATTTGCATTGGATCACTCTTTTTTTGTATTAGCTCTGCGAACTGCATCAACAGGTGTTTTATTGCATCTAGGTCGAACATGGTGATAAACCCTCTGATGAGGTTGAGGATTTCATCCATCTTTTCATCATTGGTTTTACCAGCAGGTTCAGTCTCAGCTTCCATATCCTCAGCCTCAACCGCGGTTTGGTCATTTTTGTGAGTATCCTTTTGGACCTCAGTAGTTTTTTGCCTTTTTTCAACCGTTTTTTCTAATAGCTGGGTTTGCGCGAGCTCTTCCTCTCTGACTCGTTTAGTTTTGGCTTCACGTATTTTGATTTCTTCTTTTGATTTAGCATATTGATTTACAATTTTAGCTTCTAGTTCCGCCTGTCTGGCTTTTTCGGCTTCCTTCCTCTTTATAATGGCTATAGTAGCCAGTTTTACTTCTTCAGGAGTCAATTCTCTGGAAGACGAAGGTTTGGGGGCCTGCTCTTGCACCGATCTGGTGGGTGCTGAAGATTGGTATCTATTTTGCTGTGGCACAGTGTGCGAGGAGCCCTGAGGGGGTGCCTGGGAGTTTAATCCGAGGGCCTTTTGCCTCCAAGGGGGTATCTGATTTTGGGGAGGGGGGACATACCCCGGGGCCTTTCCTCTGTTCCAGGGGTTCTTCGGGCATTGCCTGAAGTTCGCTGGGTGGTCTCCATTGCAATTTGCACACGTAGCCTTCTCAGACCTAGGTCTCTGGCAGTCCCGTGTGAAGTGTTCTTCAGCACACTTAAGGCACTTAGGTGGCATACTGCAGTTCTCCGAGGAGTGATTGAACTGTTGGCACCGGTAGCAGATTTTGAAGCCCCGTGCTCTGAAGGCCTCTACCTTCACAGCCAAGTAACCTAATCTTGTTAGTCTGTAGACCCTCTGCCAGTCTGTCGTAGGCCTAAGGCTAACTAAGAAGATCGGCAGGGGTAATCTCGTTTTAGTGTTTCTCAATTGAGAAACCCGGACTACATCTAATCCTTCAGATGTTAAAGTGATTTTTATTTCCTCCATGTTATAATTTGTTGGTAGCCCCTTCAGAACTACCTTTTTTGGCCTTTCCGTCTTTAGGTTTAAGCTGTGGAAGGGGATTTTCTCACTACTTAAATGGCGCTGTACAACCCTGTAGGTGTCAGCGTCATTTGGAATCAATTTTAGCATGTCTCCTGTGAGCTTGCCAGATACTTTATTTCCTGAGATATCATTTAGTTTTTTAAGGAGAACCTTGTAATTATCATTGAACTTTATGAAAAAACATTCAGCTTTTGGGTCTTTTTTCTCAACTTCAACTGTTGTTAGCCTGTCACTATTTTCGACCGTTTTAGGTTTAGGTGCACTTTTAAACACAACTGGTTGCGCGGCAATCTCAGCGTAAGTCTTAGTTTTAACATAATCATTGTCAGTTACATTTACAACATTATCAGCTATTTCATTACAGTCCATGTTATCATGGACATTTAAGTTTTCTTTTACAATCTGGCTTTTAGTAGGAGCATCCTTAGTGGATTGCCCCTCCATCTTTCTTTTTTTATTTGGATTTTCAACCGTTTTAAGTTTATCTTCATCTTTAATTTCCTTAATTAAGCCTAGCTCTATCATTTTACTTTTGATTTGAACACTAGAATTACATCCCTCACATTTAGAAATCTCATAAATATCACAATCAATAAACCTATCCAATTTCTGGGCAAACAAAAAAGAGTTCACAGAAAGTAACGAACCTAGAATCTTGGAGACTTGGTCCTCTTCCTGTCCCAGTAGTCCGTTCATCAGCAGTTCCTTGATGTGAAGAGTCATCACGTAGACTGCCAGGGTGCAGAAGTTGACGGCGGTCTTGACTTCTTCCTTCAGTCCAGTCATCAGTCCATCATCAGGTAGAGTTTCGCAGTAATTCATCAAGGCACCCTTGAGAGGCCCGAATTCTTCCTCGTCCAGCTCACCAGCTCCGAATCAACTGCAAAAGAAAGAAACAGAGGGGTTATATACCCTAGACCTGGATTAAGGGAGAACCAATCTGAAAGCAGCATGAAGAACATCCGAACGAGAAGTAATAACTCGAAACACAAGATTAGTGTGCGCCAAAACACAACAAGGATATACCGACAAGACAAGTCAAGTCCGAACAAAAAAAATCTGATGCGGGCAGCACATGACTTTCCTTATATAATGCGATGAATTTACTACTTTTGCAGTAAAAAAATAGGTAATTCTCATAGTAGATACTTATATTATTTCCAAGATACTGAATTTTCTTCAATGAGTCGTCATTTTCATTAATTTAGCGTCATTTTAACCATTTGACGAGATTTTCGTTAATTTGGTAACATTTTAAAAAGTCGCCAAGTTGGCGACATTCCTCCAAATTCGTCGCCAAAATCTTTCCAAGCGTTATGGACGGAGAAATAAGTTATTCTTATAACAGATAAATGACTATTGGCGTTCAAATAGAAAAGTATTACTCAAAATACCTTTTTTCATGAATGGAACGAGCTAGATCCACGAGAATGATGTCACCAAATTTATCGCATGATATTACATATGAAAAGTGAACATGTTTCTCAACGGTTAATATATTTTTTTCTATTTGTAGGATTTTTTGATAAATTTGTTTGAAAAATGTTCAATATCTCGAGAACGGTTCTTGCTATCGTTCTAAAATTTATGTCAATCGTTTTCTAAGGAAAAATTACATACGAAATGTCTATTTGCGTAACTTTAATAAAGGTTTTGATTTTTTGATGATTTTTTCAAACTTTAACTCGAAAATTTTGAAGAGGTCTGAACATTCGATTGCGTTTAAAAACAATAGGTTTCCCATATTCACGAATTGTGATTTTTGTACCAAATTTGATTCAAATCGCTCCATTCATTCGTGAGATATCGTCTCCACAGACTCACTGGCAATCACACACACACACACACACACATCCCTCCTCAAAAATGTTTGGCTCGTGATCAGGGATGCTTGAAACGTGCTTTCCCGTCGAAAACTCGAATTCGAATTTTCGATACAATACTTTCCTTATACAGTATGTATATAAGAAAAGTAATAAGTGAGGCCCAACACGACGAGAAATACGTGAAAACGACATATAAAAGCTCCATTGGAATAGAGATAAGTGATTTAATTAGTTGAAGTTGAAGCGCTATGTTAAGTGATTTTTAAACAAATCGCTATCAAATTTTTTATACAGAGTTTCCATCTTGACGCAATTTGAAAAACCGTAGAACGTTATATCTATTAAGCTTTGAATCGTATCCATTGGACATTTATGGGATTTATTGTACCTGCATAGGATATAATGTTGTGAAAATCTTAATATTTCGAATTCTATTCATGAAAATGGCTAAAATTTCTATCTTGTTTCACTTTTCACATAATGTTTCTGCATGTAAAATGTGATAGTGGTAGAAGCGATATTTTTTTAGTTATCGTGTCTACACTACACACACACACTTACACACACATATACACAGACAGAGAGAGAGAAAGGGAGAGAGAGAGAGGGAGAGAGAGAAAGGGAGAGAGAGAAAGGGAGAGAGAGAAAGGAAGAGAAAGAGAGAGAGAAAGAGAGAGAAAGAGGGGGAAAAGAGAAAGAGAAAAAAAGAGAGAGAAAGAGAGTGAAAAAGAGAAAGAGAAAAAGAGAGAGAGAAAGAGAGAGAAAGAGAAAAAGAGAGAGAGAAAGAGAAAGAGAAAGAGAAAGAGAGAGGTTTTCATACAAGAGTATTCGAAATAGGTCCGAAAGGTCTTAAAAAGTGTTTATCCCTCAAAATCTCGAATTCTTCGACTTTGGGTACCAGCTGACTAATAATCTGACATAAAATGTACCAGCGGTTATTTCCTTAAATGCCGGGGGTTGTGTTTTTTTTTTACCATTCTGTATAAGATTCTAGTCTCAGAATTGAGGGTGGGTATATCGTGGTCAACAATGGCGCTGAGTCACAAACTGACACAATTCAAAGGGAGGGGTGGGGATATCTTACATGCTTGTAATATACTTCTCGAAGCTGAATATCCGTTCATATGAGTCGTCTTATATTAATAGAACGTGTTTTCGCGCAAGCGTATCAAACACTGATTTAGTTGCAGCGATGTTTCTAAATTTCTTCTTAAAATGGCTTTATAGGAAGCTGGCGTTTTTGATTTTTAACACTTTACAACATAGTTGAAAAGTGTTTATGACTTTGTTCATTCATTCTGTCTGTCTGTATGTATGTATGTCTGTCCTTTAACACGATAACTGCGATAAAAATGACTTTATCAAAATGAAATTTTAGTATGTTGTTCTGACGATCTGTGGGGCCCTATGGGAATATAAATGAATAAAATCAACCAATTAGTTTTGGATTGGACACGGGTTGAAAACATGAAATACATTGAACCTTATAAGACCTAATTTTTCAAACATTTATTTAAGCGAATTTAAAATTCACAAATTGCTTCGAAAGTTTTAAGAAATATTGAAATTATCACATAAAATATATAAAAACAAATTACAGCAATATATATTCAGTAGTTTTTAAAATAAAAATTAAAACAATATTTACACCTTTTACATGAAGAGATCACCGTGACCCACTTCAAAATAAAATATGGCTACCATCTTGTGTCAAAATCGTGATTTTTCAAGTTCTTTTTTATTTATATTTAGTGTTGCTCGGTCCTAAAACCACTTTATGCTTGCTTAATTTCTGTGCATCTGTATTCTGAATCAACACAATAACAATATATTTGAGTTTAAATAAGCATCAAACTGTAATTATTTCTACAAGGAAACCCAATTTTCACTTAAGGAAAATGTAAACAGATTATGCTGTAAGATGAGTTGTATAAGAATTGCTGAATTTCTTTAACACAAAATTATTTTGTTCTGGAGTTTGGAATATAGATGATATGAATGAAACGTTCATTAATTTTACATAGAGAAGCAGACGATTTAATGGCAGACTTTTTCGATGAAGTTTTATGCATAGAGTTAAATTTCTTTTACCTCCATGGTTTTGAGTTTTTAAGTAGAATAAATTATTGTAGTGCTGTGAAGAATAAAATAAAAATCTGATGTGGGCAGCACATGACTTTCCCTGCAGACTTATATCCACGTTCTCTTTATTTTAATTAAATTTATTTCACTTTTATTCAATTTTCGTTCTCATTCGGTAACCGGACTTATTTTCAAAGGTGGCGTAGGGAAAGTACGAAAAACTAAAATATCTCGAGAACGGCTAGTCCTAGTGTAATGGGGTTGGTCTTATTCTTTTCGTCGTTAAACATTACGTATTAAACGGGCATTTAATGGATATATCTGAGTATACCTAGTTCTTTAGTTTAGATTTTGAAGATTTTTGCGGGCCGTTTTGCAAAAAAAGGCAGGTTATTTTTTTCCGAATCGTACCAAAATCTAATCAGCACCAGAGTGACCTATACGTGACTCATGTACCGAGTTTTGTGAAATTCGGTCCATTAGTTTTTCAGCTAGAGTGGATACAAGCTTTTGCGGGCCATTTCGCAAAAAAAGGCGGGTTCTTTTATTCCGAATCGTACCCAAAACTAATCAGCACCAGCCCCGCCCACAAGTGACTTACCTACCAAATTTTGTGAAATTCGGTCCATTAGTTTTTTAGTTACAGTGGATACAAAATCTGCACAGACAGACAGACACACAGACAGACAGACAGACAGACAGACAGACACACAGACAGACAGACAGACACACGCACAGACGTCACGCTAAAAATGGTTTTTTCGTATTCTAGAGGTCTCGAAACGTGTAGATCCGTCGAAAACTCGAGTTGTGATTTTCGGTATGATTCCAATACTTTCCCTATACATTACCATGTATTGCAGGGAAAGTAAAAATCTGATGTGGGCAGCACATGACTTTCCCTGCAAACTTATATCCACGTTCTATTTATTTGAATTAAATGTAATTCACTTTTAATTGAATTTTCGTTCTCATTCGGTAACCGGGCTTATTTTCAAAGGTGGCGTAGGGAAAGTACGAAAAACTAAAATATCTCGAGAACGGCTATTCCTAGTGTAATGGGGTTGGTCTTATTCTTTTCGTCGTTAAACATTACGTATTAAACGGGCATTTAATGGATATATCTGAGAATACCTAGTTCTTTAGTTTAGATTTTGAAGATTTTTGCGGGCCGTTTTGCAAAAAAAGGCAGGTTATTTTTTTCCAAATCGTACCAAAATCTAATCAGCACCAGAGTGACCTATACGTGACTCATCTACCGAGTTTTGTGAAATTCGGTCCATTAGTTTTTCAGCTAGAGTGGATACAAGCTTTTGCAGGCCATTTCGCAAAAAAAGACGGGTTCTTTTATTCCGAATCGTACCCAAAAGTAATCAGCACCAGCCCCGGCCACAAGTGATTTACCTACCAAATTTTGTGAAATTCGGTCCATTAGTTTTTTAGTTACAGTGGATACAAAATCTGCACAGACAGACAGACACACAGACAGACAGACAGACAGACACACAGACAGACAGACAGACAGACAGACACACAGACAGACAGACAGACACACGCACAGACGTCACGCTAAAAATGGTTTTTTCGTATTCTAGAGGTCTCGAAACGTGTAGATCCGTCGAAAACTCGAGTTGTGATTTTCGGTATGATTCCAATACTTTCCCTATACATTACCATGTATTGCAGGGAAAGTAAAAATGCATGAATGAAATATTTACTGCTTTTACACAGAGAGCCAGACGATTTATATTTCGATGACGTTATATTTGAATCAAGTTCGTTTTTTTTCGATGAAGTTTTAAATTTTCAAATATAATTATTTATTGCAGTATTGTGATAATTTTAAAAATATTAGCACTGAATGTATAACATTTTAGAGATGTTTAAATAAAATTGGAGTTGGAAAGTGTTTCATAATCAATGCTTTATTCATGATTGGTCTATTTTGTTTAATGTTTAAAACTAACAATTTTATTCTGTTCTTACTTTGGCAGACCTACTTTGATGATTCACTTCGAGGCCGCTTAGATTACCTATTGGCTAATCCAGTCCTGTTTTCACAGATATAATACATACACAACACTTACATCCTGATTGGATTTGCTTCATCTGTGTAGGATAGATCTCCTAAGATGGCCTTAGACTTAGAAATATGGACATTAACTGGGCGTAGATTTATGTAGCAAAATTCCTGTTCATGTAAGTAGCACAAGCCTTTCAGCACGACTTCCATACATTTTTTGTCACTTGGAGTCTCTTTTTTCTCAGGGAAGGCAGATATACAAAGGGCCAATTCAGAGTTTTGCTAAAATGAGACATTACGGAAATGTCCCATCCATCCTGATATATGAAACTGGTCGATGAAAGACATAACATTATAATTTTCCAAAGTATGCCAGACGAATTCGCCTGTATTTGAACAGGCCATCTACGTTATCTTCAGTGCCATATATTTTCTTGTACTTTTATGCCTCAATGTCCATATCTCTTTATATTTATCCTGGTATATGAAATATTTAATATCATATTGTTTCTTCAATAAATTGAAGGCTATTTTTCTAATGTTTTGTTCAAGACCAAACATCATCAATTGAGTATTCAAGCTTAGTATGCAACTTACAGATGTAAAATACTTTTTCAAACTTCTCTTAATCGGAAATATGAAATACTTAATATTGCATTGTTTTTTCAATAAATTAAAGACTCTTTTCCTGATGTTTCGTTCAACACCAATCGTCTCAACTGACTTTTGCTGAAATAGACGTGGTATATCCAAGCTTAATATGCAACTAATAGATGTAAAATACTTTTTCAAAGTTTTCGTAATCGGAAATATGAAATACTTGATATTGCATTGTTTCTTCAATAAATTGAAGACTCTTTTTCTGATGTTTCGTTCAACATCAATCGTCTCAACTAACTTTGGCTGAAATGGACGTGGCATATCCAAGCTTAATATGCAACTAATACGTAGATGTAAAATACTTTTTCAAATTTTTCTTAATTGGAAATATGAGATACTTCATATAGCACTGTTTCCTCAATAAATTGAAGACTCTTTTCCTGATATTTCGTTCGAGGCCAATCATTTCAACTGACATTTGCCGAGATTAACGCGGCATATTCAAGCTTAGTCTGCAAGTTATAGATGTAAAAAATACTTTTTCAAACTTTTCTTAATCTTAAATTTTTTTATAATGAGGATCGAAATGAATTATTTCAATAAAGAACTTCAAATAGGCATTGTTACTAAATAAAAGCTTACTGCGTAAAACAGCGTATTGTTGAAATCTTATAATTGTTTAAAGTAAAAACCATTGTTGTGGAGGAATTAAGTGTCAAGCCATAAAGCATTGGGTGCTATCTAACCAATCACAGAGCGATTATGTTTGGCCAATCACAGTCGTTGAAAGACTAAACGCTTTGGATTCCATGTTTGAGACCTATGTAGTGACTATTTAAACAACCATTTGTTTTACCATTCACGAGTCCGAGAAAACAAACATTTAAAATTAAAATATTTAAAGAATTTAAGAATAAATAAAATATTCAAAATTTTAATAAATGTTAATATATTTTAAAATACATTTGAAAGTAAGCTAAAGCATTTATACAAAATATGCTTAAATTTTTCAATTAAAAGTAAAATATTTCTAAATTTAAATGGCTTTTTATAAAATGTCTTGTATATTTAATCGTGTAAATGTGAACAAATTTCAAAATTTAAATGTTTCAAAATGAATAAAGACATTTTTAAATTTAACATTTTAAATATAAATAACGAATTTTCAAAATTTGATATGTCAAATAAGAAAGACCAATCATGCATAAAGCATTGACTATGAGACACTATCCAACTGCAAGGCAATTTTATTTAAACATCTCTAAAATGCGATACATCCAGCGGTGATATTTTTAAAATGATCACAAACTACGATAATTCATTATGTTTGAAAACTTCATCGAAAACAAATGAAATTTATTTAAATAACGTCATCGAAATATAAATCGCCTGACTCCCTATATAAAAGCGGTGAATATTTCATTGATAAACTTTTTCCATTCCTTTCATTCAGCGGCGATATTTTTAAAATTATCAGAATACCACAATAATTTATTTCACTTAAAAACTTAAAACCATTGAGGTGAAAGTACTGTCTAACTCCATGCTCAAAACTTCATCGAAAAAAGCAATACTATATAGAATCGTCTGCTTCTGTATGTAAAATCAACGAATGTTTCATTCATAGCAGCTATATTGCACACTCTAGAGCTAAATAATTTTGCGTTATAGAAATTCAGCAATTCTTATAAAACTCAACTTACAGCTTGATGTGTTTACATTCTCCATACGTGAAAACCAGGCTTCTTTGTAGAAACAATCAAAGTTTGATGATCACTTAAACTCAAAAATATTGTAATTGTGCTGTCGCAGTATACAGGGTGTATATAAACTGATTGATAAAATAAGAGGGGTGATAGTACCCATCAAGATGAGCAGTATTCACAATGGAACCTAGGGCGGCTTTCCACTCTAAGTGTCAGAAAAGCGTAAAGTTAAAGTTGAACTTTCAACAGTGAAAATAAGGAGAATTAAGGTAATCATAAGTTGCACAATCCTATTTATTTACACCAGAGAAATACTCAAAATAGATGCTCAAAGTGACGGCCAAGGGTGTCGTTGCACAATTCACAATGGCATATGAACGACTGGCCCACCCTTTCGAAAACACCTGGTGTCGTGCTTATCCTGTTCTCTGCAACAACGATTCTCGAGGCGGAATGTTCTACGGAGTCAGTCCATTGGCGTGTCGTACACCAATGATTTTATGTGCCCCCAAAAGAAGTTCAGTGGGTTGAGGTCTGGTGAGCGCGGAGGCCAAGCCACAGGTCCATTACGTCCAATCCGCCGTCCGGGATATGTGGCAGTCTAGAAGTGTCGGATGACTAGAAGTGACGGTGATGTTCTGGAGATGTGATACTTCTCTGGCACGACAGCTTTGTCGTCCGAAGTGGCGACTTGTGCTTGTTGGACGTGGTTCGAAGTTACTCTTTTCTGACACTCAGAGTGGAACGCGACCCTAGGTTCCATAGTAAATATCGTTCGACTTGATGGGCGCTATCACCCCTTTTATTTTGTCAAAACAGTTTATATGCACCCTGCATATATGCACAGAAAAAATAATTAAACGGTTTTAGGATCGAGAAATACTAAATGTAAATAAAAAAGGACATGAAAAATCACGATTTTGACACAAGATGGATGCCATATTTTATTTTGAAGTGGGTCACGTGATCTCTTCGGGTGCAATTAATTTTAATTTTTATTTAAAAATCTACCGAACATATGTACTACTGAAAATATATGCACAATAAAATTGTTGAAATTCTTGTTATATATTTTATGGGATGATTTGAATATTTCCAGAAATTTTCGAAGCAATTTGTGAATTTTAATTCGCTTAAAAAATGTTTGACAAATTAGGCCCCATAGGGTTTAATGTATTTCATTTTGTTCATCCTGGATTCAATACAAAACTAATTGGGTGATATTATTAATTTTCACACACACACGCATTCTCATACATCCGTCCACAGATATGTTCCTCCAGACATATGTTCCACCACAGACCGTCTCAGAAATATACAAAAATTTCATTTTGATAAAGTCATTTTAACGGCTGTTATCGTGCGAACGGACAGATAGACAAACAGACAGACAGAGTGAACATAGTCATAAAATCATAAACACTTATCAACTATGTTGTTAAGTGTTAATAAAAACTGTTATAAATTCAAATATTACATTTAATTCTAGTTAATATGACGTTAGCATTACATGTTTATTGATTCAGCAATATCTAGAAATCGATATGCATAATACAAATCCGATGCATCCAACACATGCTTTTCGCTACAGCTCATTAAATGTTGTTATTTTGAACAAAAAAAAAATTACACAATTTAGAGCTTCCATATACTTGATCATGATGAAAATCATTATTACTTTTTGGTATTTCCATTGCTAAATTTCCTGGGCATAGCCTGATTTTTTGTCAGATACTGAGCTTCATTCATAGACGTCAAGTTTTAAAACTCTCATGGAGGGGTGGAGCACAATATTAAAGATTCGATAGGGGTTGAACAGCCCAGTGATTAGCACTATACGATTGAACTTGGACGACCCGAGTTCGATTCTCGACTCGGTCCTGAATTCCAAGATTTCATATGTTTCTCTTTACCTATAGGACAAGTTTCACGTGAATGCAAAGTTTCAAGTTTCCACCGTCAGCAGTTTAGGGTATGCGATTCATCCCTTTGTAAGTCAGTTTCACTCAGAAGTATAATATTGACACACGAATGAGAAAGCCAAGCCTTGATTCACACTCTGGATTTTGTTATATAAGAATTAAACCAGAATTGAAACAAAAAGTGAATGATTATATCATAGGGAAAACATGGGCAACATATAAGCACAAATAACACGATGATGCAGCTGTTTCGAGGATACGTCTGATCCCTTCGTCAGTGCACCCAAGATGTACTACCCAAGACCTGTGTGTCGGCTTATGTGTTGTTTCAACCTATGTTTCGTCTTCTGGGATCTGATTTATTCTTGTTCAGATTTGACTCTTCCTATCGGGATTTATTTGTTGTGTTTATGTTTTGACCAGAGCCAATCTTGATGTTATTTCTCGTTTCGGATTGGCTGGACTGTCCTTCATTCTGCTCTGTGATTGTCTCTCTTCTCAAGCATGCGTTTAATCCAGGTCTTGGGTATATAACCTCCTATGTTTCAGTTATTTTCCAATTTTTCAACTTGTAAATCTAGTTGAATGTCTGTAGTTTTTAATTTTAATTGTTTTTTTTTACAGTTAATAGTAAATTCTTATTTGTCTAGTTCTTAACTTGTAGATTTCAATTTAACTTACCTGTTCTTTCTTTTGCCATTGGCTCGCGCTTTTGTCTGCTCTTACACCGCCTCCTTTGAAGCCACACCAGCTACTTCTATTCCAAGACGGGGTATGCACCACCTTCAACATACCTAGCCACCTATGGAACAGAGTGTCGAGGTAAATTGCTAACCATATTACTGTACTATCCAAAGTGGACAATTTTTTATTTTATGCTGTGGAGATATGGGGCGTTAAGTTACAGGAGCTTCGTAACGAACCGATTTGGCTTAGCCATTCCTCTTTTGGACTTTGGGTTTGTTGGTTCTCTTTCACTAATGAAGGAGATCCAGGGTATCCTCGAAATAGCTGTATGCTGCAACGTTTTGTTATTTGTGATTATATCCGTTTCCCATGTTTCCATTTTACTTATAATTTGCATAAAGTGTATTTTACTTACTGATTATAATTTGCTGCAATAGTATTTCCTATTCCGCCAATTTTCTATTTTACGATGTGGAGATATGGGACGTTAAGTTACAGGAGCTTCGTAACGAACCGATTTGGCTTAGCCATTCCTCTTTTGGACTTTGGGTTTGTTGGTTCTCTTGCACTGATGAAGGAGATCCAGGGGATCCTCGAAATAGCTGTATGCTGCAATGTTTTGTTATTTGTGCTTATATACGTTTCTCGTGTTTCCATTTTACTTATCCTTTGAATAAAGTGTATTTTACTTACTGATTATATTTTGCTACAATATTATTTAATATTCCGCTATCTTTTGTGCCCCCATCGCTATTTTTAGTCCAGGTGTGCCGTTCACAAAATCTCGTATATAAGAAATCCAAAGAGTGCCCCTCCATTCTGATGCTAATCCCGTTTGCAAAGCAAGCATCGAGTTTCACATCTTATTTGTGTAAAAGGGATTACACTTGAGAGCAAAGGGGAAGCAACGAAATGGCTTATCATGAAAGGGGTAATCTCGTCCTGGAACGAGGTTTGCATAAAAATGGAAAATCAGATTACTTGGATGCTTCATGTGAATGGGAAGGGGAAATTCTGGATTCATGTATAGAGTTTTGAAATAGAAAAAAAATATCAGCGATGGCTACAGGTTGATGGAGCCGAAATGGTTCGTGAATAGCTTACAAGCATGAATTGTATGTGTATAACGTGCAATTATATATTCCTGGAGTTAGTACTTACTGAGCTAAAATATCGAAATTAGAAAAAAAATTCCACTTTATTCAGAATATTAAAATATCAAAATTATAATCATTATTCTTCAAAAATAAGAATCTGATCAGAAATCCAATTATATGTCTTTGTAGGGCAGACAGTATGCATAGTTAGCACTTTCACCTTTTGAGATATAAGTATTAAAATTTCTGAAAACGGGATCATTTTCAGATTTCTTCAACTTGACAAGACGATTGAACAAAACTGTATGAGCTTTGTTAAAACAAATTATTGATCTAGAAAAAAAATCTTACCAAACAATTTTGTCATTTATTGTTTAAATCGTTTATAATTTAGAAGATATTTCGATGTAAGCGTTCGAAGTGCTTCCATTTTTCGTAACGCTTCGATTTCAACCAGATACCGCGACCATGCGTAAGGTTCAAACACTTTTCAAGGATCTTAATGACAGAGTAAAAGAAATTTCTGTATCGAGAGATAATGCACA
Organism: Amaurobius ferox; assembly: GCA_951213105.1. Taxonomy (NCBI): domain Eukaryota; kingdom Metazoa; phylum Arthropoda; class Arachnida; order Araneae; family Amaurobiidae; genus Amaurobius; species Amaurobius ferox. The sequence goes on along the minus strand of OX578151.1, from coordinate 78,257,026 downwards.
AATTAAAGGTTCCTTATGTCTAGATTTAGAGGAAAATAAATATATTTATAGCAAAAATTGATTTAAAGAATCATGCCAAATTTCCTAGATATATCACGCTCATTGAGGGAAGATAAACATTCCTATATCTTGGGATTATATCGGTTTAACTCCTAAACAATGAGGAGCATTCAATCCTGGTTGAAATTGCTTAAATTTGCCTACTCCGCAGTCAGCATATAAAAAATTATGACAGGATGTGCTCGTTCACCCGGAAATGACTGATTTAATTATTTTTACCTCGCTTTGAGCATATGACGACGACATGGGATGAAGAATGGGCGCATTTTGTTCTCTGGCTCTCAAGAGGGACCAAATTTGCTCAACAACGTCACTAAATTTCCTCGGACATCACTGGATCCTGTGTGCACAGCATAATTTAAAATCTTTGCGCAAGTTGTTTAAGCTTGGATATTCTTCTTCTTCTTCAGTGGCCTGACAGTCCAGGATGGGCCCTTGCCTTCCGCAGTATAGAACTCCAGGCTCCCTTATCCCTGGCCAAAGACCTCCAGTTCAAAACTTTTAAAATTTTAAAGTCCTTTTCCACACAGTCAAGCCATCTGAGTTTAGGTCTTCCTCTTTTACGGGTGCCGAATGGTCTGGCCGAAAAAATATTTTTTGTTGTACGGCTTTCGGCCATCCTGCACAGGTGACCCGCCCATTTAATTCTCTGAATCGTGATGTAATTGACTATATCTGGTTCATTAAAAGACTTATAAAGTTCAGAGTTAGTTCTTCTTCTCCAGATGTTGTTACAATTTAAGCCACCAAAAATACTTCTCAAGATTTTTCTCTCAAAAACAGAAATGATGTAAGCTTGGATATTGCCACTTCAAAATTAACAAACTATTTTTAACTGTAATAATGCTTGTGGTTTGGCAACTCCTTTCAAAGTTTACTCTAGAACGGAACGAATCTTAATTTCCATTACGTCAAGCTGGCAACTTTGCATTGGTAGCCGGGTTGAGTGTCCAACCTTATATTAAAGAACATTGAGGAATTTGTTCTTCTTAATTTCATAACGTGTTAAATCTCAAGGGAATGCAGATGCAAATGCTCAATTTACTTTTGAGTATTAAATCACATACAAAGCGAGAAACCATTTTTTTATTTTTTTAGTTTTATTACTTTTATAATATTTTGTGGTAGTTTAAAAACATTCGATTACTTGAGTGTCTTTAACCAGTCAGATCTCCCTTAAAATAAAAATCTTACATTTACTGATTCTAATAATCAGAATTAATTTCAGTTCTGTTGCCCAATAAATTAGAAGATGCATTATAGAACAAATGGTTAGTTCTTGTCCAGAGCCGTTTAAAACATGTAAAATATTCTAAATTCGACAGCCAGATTTTTGACCCTATTACAATATTTTTCTTTTACGTATATAATATATTATAGTGAAAGTAATATGTAATTCTAGATTCTATCAATGTGTATGAAAATAAATAAACGTATTGCGTAAAAACGGTCTACTATAGACGATCACTAACTCATGGCACATTGTAAGTTTTAATATTTCCATTGTTGCCATCTAGTTTTAATTTAACTAGATATTTTTACTAGATGTTTAATTTGTTACTTACAAAACAATTGTTCATTTTATTTCATGTTGTTGTTACACTCATAAGCGTAAATTATTTGTTATAACTCATCTTACAGCTTGATCTGTTTACATTCTGCATACGTTAAAATTAGGCTTCGTTGTAGAAATAATCAAAGTTTAGCGATCATTTAAAAAAATATATTGTAATTACGTAGGCAAATAATTCTGACTCACAGATAATATACAAAAATAAAGCGGGTTTAGAACGGATTTAACACTAAATATAAATACTATATGAGTTCCTTAAAAATCACGATTTTCACTAAGCGACAAAAAAAATGAAAATGGATGCCATATTTTATTTTGCAATGAGTCACGCGATCTCTTCATATAATATGGGTGTATTTATCATTTTAATTTTTATTTAAAAAACAACTTAATATATTTTGATGAAAGGTTTTTTTACACATTTCACGTGATAATTTGTATATTTTCTGAAATCTTCAAAACCATTTGTGAAATTTAAATTCGCTTAAAATATGTTTGAAAAATTAGATCCCATAGGGTTCAACGTATTTTATTTTTCCAACCCGGGTTAAATCCAAAACTAACTGGGTGATATTATGTTCCATAGACCGTCTTAACAACATACTAAAGTTTCATTTTGATAAAGCCATTTTTACGGCAGTTATCGTGGGAACGGATAGACAGAATGAACAAAGTCACAAACACTTTACAACTATGTTGGAAAGTGTTAAATAGAAAAAAATATTCTTATGATCATGTGACTTATCATAAATATTTAAAGGTATCCAGGTGAGTTTGGTCGCAAAAAAAAAAAAAATCGTAATTATATAAATAAGAAAGAAAAGTTTCTTTAGTAAAGACAGGAAAATGACTGTAAACAGATACATGTTTACATGACTTCCTGTTTTTTCGTTAAATTGCTGTCACTTCACTTTGGCAACGCTTATCTTCCTAATTCAAGTGAGATACTTTCTGTTAACAGACATTTCCTTGTTTTTCCAGGAGTAACTGCTCGGTCTCACTTGTTTCAAATAAAAATGTGAAAATATCAATCAATTCCAGAGACTTTTTTGCCTCCGAAATGAAATCATATCTTTAAATTCTTGTCTTTAATTACCGTTGTTATCCTATAAACGAAGTAATTTAACTTTCAAACTGAATTTATGTAGGGTATTAACTGTTTTAAAACTAATACAGAAGAGGCGGCGTCCAATCTAAGCTAAGGTAGACCATCCAGCATGTTTTCTGCAATTCCAAAGTTAATCCCGGTTCCAAGAGAAGCATTGTATTTTATGTTTCATTTCAATAAAAAAAATCTGATGTGGCCAGCACATGACTTTCCTTATATAATGCAATGAATTTACTACTTTTATAGTTAAAAAAAATGTTTTTCTTATAGTAGATACTTATATTCTTTCCAAGATATTGAATTTTCTTCAATTAGTCGTCATTTTGATTGATTTAGCGTCATTTTTATGCATTTGGCGAGATTTTCGTTAATTTTGGCAACATTTAAAAATGTCGCCAAGTTGGCGACATTTCGCTAACTTCGTCGCCAAAATCTCACCAAGCGTTATGGACGGAGAAATAAGTTATTCTTACAGCGGATAAATGACTAATGGCGTTCAAATACAAAAGTATTACTCAAAGTATCTTTTCTCGTGAAGGGAACGAGTTAGATCCACGAGAATGGTGTCACCAAATTTATCGCATGATATTATATAAGAAAAGTGAACACGTTTCTTAACAGTTAATATATTTTTTTTAATTTATGGGATTTTTTGATAAATTTATTTGAAAAACGTGCAATATCTCGAGAACGGTTCATGCTAGAGTTCTAAAGTTTATGTCAATCGTTTTCTAAGGAAAAATTACATAAAAATATCTATTTGCGTAACTTTATTAAAGGTTTTGATTTTTTGATGATTTTTTCAAAATTTCACTTGAAAATTTAGGGGGGGTTATGAATATTCGATTGTATTTAGAAACAATAGGCTTCCAGTATTCACGGATTGTGATTTTTGAACCAAATTTTATTCGAATTGCTCCATTCGTTCGTGAGATATCGTCTCCACACACACACACACACACACACACACTCACAGACATCACCTCAACAATGTTTGATTCGTGATCAGGGATGCTTGAAACGTGCTCTCCCGTCGAAAACTCGAATTCGAATTTTCGACCCCGTCACAATACTTTCCTTATACATTATGTATATAAGGAAAGTAATAATATTGCGCATTCAACCAAACATAAAACAGCTGATGGCTTACCATGTAAAAGATAATCTCATCCTGGAACAAAGTTTGCATAGAAATATAGAAAAAGAAGATTACCAGGGGTTCTTCTATTTCTCCATTGGTAACGGAATTTTCAGTTTCACACAAAATGAAATGAAAGATGAATTTGAAATTCTCCATTCTTCAAATGTATATACATACTCTAAATGTATATGCATTCTTAAAGTGTGATGTATTGCAATTTGAAAAAGCATTACACATTTTTACTGATTGTAATTTCACAAAAATAATTTACCCAGTCATAAATACACGTTATTTATTTGATAATATCTGAGGATTCTATTATTTATTATCATTTTATTCTTATTCCACTTTTACCGATTTTAATTTATGTCCTAAACTTCTCAACTTTCATTCCGAAGAATTGCATACTCACGATTGGCCAGATCTATAAGAAGGGCAGACTTTAGAGTTACGGATCCGACATTCTGCCGAGTTCGCGCGGTTATGTGTTATTAGCATCGAGGTCATCACGTCCATTAGCATCGAGGAGTAATAGACTACAATTCTGTGAGTATATCTATTGTGCCGTAGTTTGATCGGCATAGGTTCAAATTGAAGTCAGTTCAGTAATAATTTAAGGTTGAATTTTATTGTAGATTAGTATGTATGTCTCAGGTAGAATTTGTAAACGTTGTATTTCACTGTAAAAGTTGTATTTCACTGTAAATTCACTGTAAATAATTTGTATATCGAATTGCATTTATAATATGTGTTTTGAGTTCCCAGCGAAGTTAGGTGTAAATAAATGTGTTTATTTCTTTCCTTATATATATAATGTATAAGGAAAGTATTGTGACGGGGTCCAAAATTCGAATTCGAGTTATCGACGGGAGAGCACGTTTCAAGCATCCCTGATCACGAATCAAACATTTTTGAGGCGATGTTTGTCTATGTGTGTGTGTGTGTGTGTATGTGTGAAAGTATGTGTGTGTTATGTGTGTATCAGTGAATCTGTGGAGACGATATCTTAAGAACGAATAGAGCGATTCGAATGAAATTTGGTACAAAAATCACAATCCGTGAATATTGGAAGCCTGTTGTTTTTTAACGCAATCGAGTGTTCAGAATTCCCTTAAATTTTCTAGTGAAATTTTGAAAAAAATCATCAAAAAGTCAAAGCTTTTAATAAAGTTACGCAAATAGACATTTCTTACGTAATTTTTCCTTAGAAAACGATTGACACAAATGATTGAACGATTAAACGCTAGCCCGAGCCGTTCTCGAGATATTGCACATTTTTCAAAAAAATTATCAAAAAATCATGTAAAATAAGGTAAAGTATTACCTATTGAAAAACATGTTCACTTTTATAAACGATAAATTGCGCCATAAATTGGGTGACATCATTCTCGTGGATCTAGCTCGTTCCAGTCATGAAAACAGATACTTTGAGTGATACTTTTGTATTTGAACGCCAATAGTCATTTATCTGCTGTAAAAATAACTTATTTCTCCATCTATAACGCTTGGCGAGATTTTAGCGACGAATTTGGTGAACTGTTGCCAAATTGACGACTTGTTTATATGTTGCTAAATTAACGAAAAACTCGCCAAATGGATAAAAATGAGGCTAAATCATTGAAAGTGAAGACTAATTGTCGAAAATTCAATATCGTGGAAAGAATATATGTACTATAAGAATAACCTTTTGTTTTTACTGTTAAAGTAGTAGATTCACTGCATTATATAAGGAAAGTCATGTGCTGACCACATCAGATTTTTTGTTAAATGTCGTGATTCCTACGTTGAACTCTGGTCATTAGGTCATTGGAAGTTGTATATTATACATAAGTCAATTCAGGAATAAGAAAGGTTCTTTACAAATATAAGTAATATTTTCTCTACAATGCATAATATAGTATAATGTCTATACTATTAAAACGCATACAAATATCTATGTATGTTCAGAGTTTTTAAGTTTTTGGGTTTTTGCATCTTAGGGCGCTGGTTTCGAGTTAAAGCATGAAACAATCGTGACAGGAGTGAGACAGAGATAACATGATATTCTTACGAATACTTAACAGAAAACTGTGGCTATAATTTGAAGGTTTGGTGTATACTTGGTGTAAAATTTGAAGGTTTGGTGTAATACTAATAAAGTGCATTCTATTAATCTATCGAAACTGTATAATTTTCTAAATATAAAATAATCAATAAGTAACAAAATTAAAAAAATATATATTGTTTTCCTATTCGTATTGCATGTCCATATAGTGTCTTGTATTTATATGTCTATGTATATTACTTTCTGTGCCTTTCCCCGCTTACTTTCTGTGAGCGAGACAGAACGGGTAATAAATAAATAAATCCTATCACGTAGCGAAAGGAGTTTCTACCACACAGAAGTCGAGAACATGCTTAGGAAAGTCCTCCAACCATGTGCTTCAGGAGCGCAAAATTGCAGCAAGCGCAAAAAATTGTGCAATTGAGCGCAAAAAACCGCAAGGGCGAAATTCCCCATTTCATATGGTTGACTTCGAGTTTCTTGATCTTGACATTCATGAATAGGTTCCAACTTCAGATTGGATTTAAATTCCATGAATGCTTATTAACGTTGCTCAAGTTTTCATTCTTCTTCTTTTTATTATTATTATTATTATTATTATCATCATCATTAAATAAGTGCATTCTGTGAGCACTTTTAATGAAACTAAACTATCACTCAAGAGCTACTAAAAGTCTTTCTGAAGTTATTGAAAACTTAATTTCCATTTCATTTTTCTATCGAAAAAAAACCCAAACAATTTTCGTGAAATTAGGTAGTAGGCGGATTTTAGTCTATAATAAAAATGTGCAATATCTCAAGAACGGTTCATGCTAGCGTTATAAAGGTTATAACAATCGTTTTCTAATGAAAAATTACACAGGAAATGGCTCGCGCCAACGGCCGTACCGTGCTGAAAACACCGGTTCTCGTTAGATCACCGAAGTCAAGCAGCATCGGGCGCGGTTAGTACTTGGTGGGTGACCACCTCGGAACACCGCGTGCTGTTGGCCATCTCGGGTGCGATATCCCCGTGGTTTGCGCGCTAGATTTGCACGCTACCACAAATGCCGCCGTGTTCATGCGGAGTACGATCACGTTAAACATGTGGGTCCGTAAGTCCTTCCGAGAGGTTGGTGGTAGGGGAAGGAGGGTACGGTCCCTGTGGATGCCTCCCCCACTGGGTTCCGGTCTAAATTGGGTGGCACTTCCCGGCCGTCCATACATTTACCTTACACCTTTCTGGTAGGTCGGACGGTCTGGGTCTCAACAACAACAACAGGAAATGGCTCGGTTACCTTACACCTTTCTGGTAGGTCGGACGGTCTGGGTTTCAAAAACAAGAGGAAATGGCTACCGGCCGTCCAAATAGATGCTCTATGTCCTTGTATGAGTCGGACAGTCTGGGTCTTCAACAAGAAATGACTATTTACGTAACTTTATTGAAGATTTTTGTTTTCTGAGGATTTTTTCAAAATTGCATTAAAATATTAGGTTTGTTCTGAACATTCTATTCAGCTTTAAACACTGGGTTTCAGTGTTTATTGATTGTAATTTTTATACCAAATTTCGTTCAAATCGCTTTATTTGTTGGTAAGATATGTTTTCCACAGACTCACTGACACACACACACATCACCTCAAAAACATTTGATTCGCGTTCAGGGATGCTTGAAACGTGCTTCTCCCGTCGAAAACTCGAATTCGAATTTTCGACGACTTACTTATGAATGCTAAATTAGTTTTTGATATTGAGCAGCTACATACATTGCACAGAGGCACACACAGATGCCAAGCTAACAATTTTTTGGGGTTATACAGGTCCTAAAACATGTAGATCCGTCAAAAGCTCAAATTCGATTTTTAACACGGTTCTGATACTTCCTTACATTAACATTGTAAGAAAAGTAAAATATTCTCTTTAGAAGATCCAAAGCTCCAAGAAGCAAATGGTATTCTGGGGAAGATGAATTAAACATTCCATAAGAAAGGAGAGAATTGGTGGTTTTTAAATTTTAAGTACTATTACAAATACACTCTAAGACAAAAAAAAAAAATCGACACACTCCGCAAAATAATCCGATAGTAATGAAACTTTGCATGCAAACACCTTTCTACCGAATATGCAAATGATTAAAAATTCGCAGCCAATGAATGAATAGTCGGAACTACAGCACATTGAAACTGAGCATCGGTGGTGTACGTAAGGAGCGAACCTCACTTTCAGAAACAAAATATGCAGTGGATTGCGTGTACGTACCTTGATTGTAACAATGCCTTGCCGGCGAATTCGTGGTGGTCACTACGAGCATATGAAGAAGTTTTGAAAGAGGGAGTGCGGTCGGACTGCATGAGGCTGGATGGACCCACCGACGAAAGTAATGCAAGTATATATATATATATATATATATATATATATATATATATATATATTTATATATGTATATATATATACATATATATATATACATATATATACATACATACATATATATGTATATATATATATATATATATATATATATATATCTGTCATTTTCAGTTCGATCTTTTTTGAAAGTATGGATTCTTTGGTTGCGTATAAAATATATTACGAAATATTATAATCAATCATCTGATACGCAACCAAAGAATCCATACTTTCAAAAAAGATCGAACTGAAAATGACAGAAGAATAATGCGAGAGGCGATCAAGAAACATTATCCCGCAAATTTCCTTAGACATTATTATAATACTGTATACAACGATGTGAAAAACGCTTATTCTAAGGATATAACTTGTACACACCTATGATGTTATCGATTTTGGAAATGGTAACTGTGAGATTCACCTACACGGAACTTGCTGACAGCGCACCCTAGTGGCAGTATAATGCTATTTATGGACTGCACTCTCCTTAGTTAATGACTCTTGGCCTTTTTCATTATGTGTTTTACTTCGGCTTTGTACTTCGGACTTTTCTTTGATTCTTGAGTTTTGTACTCACTTCCACGGTCAGTGTCTTGTGCTCGACACCATTTCGGAGGTCAAGTTTCGGCAAAGTATTTGGTTCCGGGAGTGTTACCTAGGTGTAATAGCATGCTATAACCGGGAACGAAGGGTCACAATCCCCCTCGGCCATTTATGCTTTCCCGTTGGCTTGATTCCCATTTTTTCCTTAATACTTTTATTTGCTATATAACTGCTTTACGTACTTGTGCAGCATTGCGCCATCTACGTTAAGCCTTTTTTCATACTTTTGTATGCTTACGTTTTCTTCATCTGATTACTTTTGTATTATATATATATATATATATATATATATATATATATATATATATATATATATATATAACTACAACAACATTTTGTCAAAACTTATGTAGATAAAGCTTCTAATAATTATGCCATCATTTGTATAAAATATTATGTCTCTCTGTTACAGAATTACTTAAAAAATCTTCAAATTTTTAAACCCATTAATAATCAGTCTATCAAAATCAATACTAAAATGCTAAAATTATATACACAATTAAATATTAATCGTAAGTTTTTTAAATTTCCTCATGTTACTTTGGTTCCTACATTAAATAAATCACCTCTCAGTTTTAGAACAGTCACTTGTCTACATCTTTACCACTACAGCTAGTAAGTACTTGCTTAACTGTTTAAATAGAATTAATGAATCTCTTAAATTTAGGAATTCAGGATATTTCATTTTGAACAATAGTTTTGATTTAGTAAATCACCTTAGCAAGCTTCCACAAATTCTTGGTTTCCATACCTTTGATTTTAAAGACCTATTTAATAATATTGTCATTTAAGATTTATATAAAGTTATTATCTCTCTTTATCATGAATATATATCTTCCAATAATGTTGCATTTAATGTCAAAAACTTTCCTATGCTCTTGCACTTTGTGTTATACAACAATTATATTATCCAAGGTGATAACATTTATTTACAAACATCTGGTGTACCACAAGGAGGCTGTAGTAGTAGTATACTCGCTAACTTATATCTTTAGTATTATGAATGTCATTTTCACTCTAATTCATATATTATATATAGATATGTTGACGACTTAATTTGTATTATCATTGATGATTCCTATCCCATTAATATTGATGTTTACCCATCTAACCTAGAATTAATTCCTAATGAGCCTAGCGTTAGTCAAACTGTAAATTTTTTAGACCTAAATTTATATACCCTTAATAAACATGTAATTACCAATCTATATGATAAAAAAGATTTTTACAACTTCACTATCATAAAGCTGCTATCATATATATATATATCAATCTTTTAATTCGATTCAATTCTTTAGAAACATCATTTTAAACCAACTATTTCGAATACATCGACTTTCTGATCCTCGGTTTCACTTTTTCCACATCAGTAATCTTAAACGCATTTGTCAAAATTACCAATATCCGGAAGTATTTGTAAATAACATTATTAATAAATTCAAATATACCACGTAATAATTTTACACATGCATTATTTATCTTTGATTGGATAACTCAATTTTGAGAATTCACCCATTCTTTTCACCTAACTTACCACTTGGCCTGAGTCTAATACTGTTTGCTATTTTCGAATGACTATTTCCCACTTGTCCTGAGTCCTATACTGATTACTATTTTAGAAAGTCTCCATACATGTTATGTATCGTTCATTCCGGTGTCCACTCGCATTGACGAAGTGAGGTGAAATGCTCAGTCGCTTGTTCAACTTACACGTGGTAACAATGCTTGTGAGTTCATATTTCTGTTCGAGGAGGTATTATTTTTCTGATTTGTAATTCAATTGATTTATTTTTCTCCTTCCACTAGCCAGTAGACAGTTCCAATGGTGTCTATAGTTAAATACTATCGCCATTGTCAGAAACTGGCTATTCTATCGGTTTTAATTCGAATTGTATGGCTGTCCTGATGAGAATGCAATTTCGAACTAACCGCCATTTTTTGTGTAGTTTCAATTGATTGTTCTCTATGTCTTAATCTTTTATCTTGAGCTAATTATTATTGCCTTTTCTCATTTTTGCTGAGTTTTCTTTTTATTTTTATTTATATTTATATACTTTTAATTGTGAATTTTGTATCCTATTATTCTTCTCATCCCCCTTTCCATTGTAGTGATAAGTTACCTTCTATCTTTATCTTTAGTCTTGGTCTATAGTTACTCATTTGTAACAGATATGCTAGAGATGGGTTTTTTTGTACATACAGTAGTTTATGCATAATTTTCGATTAAAATCTTTCAATTTTTATTTATTAATCCATTATGTTATTAGCTACTTTGCGCAATATCATGATGAAAGTTTTATATTCTGTATTATTTTGTGTTTTATATTCTGTTTTCTATACTGACTTCTATTACATCTTATAATTGTACATTTACATTTATTATTTACTTCTGAATTCAACCATCTACCTTTTGATTTTTATATTTGCAAACACTTTTTTAAAAACGGTAAAACCTGTTGTAAAGCTGCATTTGCGCTTATTACAGAGTCTATTCTCTTTTAATTTTAATTTAATTTTATTTTGATTATTATTATCGCTAATGCATTTCTATACTTTAACTACAAGCCCATCTATGTCTTAACATGGCCCTCTATGGATATTGTTTTTATTTAGCTAATCCTTTCATTCCTTCAATTGATTGATTTTGGTATGTCTTCACATTTCGCATTTTGGAGTATTTTGGTTTGAGTTCTCTCATCGCTTTTATGATTTTTTCTGCGGGTTATTGCTCATTTTGGTAGATTTCGCACTCGATTCTCAAACTCGTTTTATATGTGTGAGTATAGTGCTGACATCTCTCGGCAGGCATTAGAGTTTATTGTGTTTTTTTGTGTTATTTATTTCTGTATCTTTTAGTTAACCCAGACGTCAATATCTTTTATTGCTTATTTTTACATTTTAATCTAGACATGTATTTCCACTATATGTGGCACTCTTTGGCCTGCAATTGTAGAGATTTAGTCAGACACATCCGTATTAATGGCTTTGTATATCTTCCATTCCGGATGATTATGACTATTTGTCCACACTTCGCTTATTTATGAATGTTTCGTATGAAAATCTCATTTAGATCTTATCTACTGCGCTTGTTTTGTTACTCTCCGAAATTTCGTTTCAATTCTTTAAGGTATTAGTTATAATTTGAAATTCGTGCATGACAAAATAGTTTTTGAAGGTGTTTATATTGGGAATTTTAATTAAAATTCGTGGTGTAAATTCTATTCATTACTTAGTGTCCGGTCTATTATTATTATGAATTGGGATAATTATAGATCGACAAACATTGACCAATTTAGCGTTATAGACGATTTGGAAGAATACCATATCTACTCTCAATCTAAATCGTATTCTTTCAATAGATGCAATAATCTGAGGTGCAAAACTTGTCCTTATGCTGATCCATTGCAAATCAATAATAATTCCACTTCACAAAAATTCTGCAAAGTTTTTAATTGCATATACAAACTTAATTGTACTATTTGTAACTTATCCTATATTGGCCAAATCAGCAACCCTATACATCGGAGAATGAATGTCCACAGGGATCATATTAAAAAATTTGACCATGAAGTCTTTAATGATCTCCCTACTAAAAATCAATTTGAATATCAGCACTTTGCTACACACGGATTTAAAAATGTATCCCTTCATATTTTAGATATTGAAATTTCACTCACTGATAGATTAGTATTTGAAAATTATTGCATTAAAAATATTAAACTCTCTTCCCCTATGGCTTAAATCAAATTTATAATAATAATAATGTTGTTAACAATAGTTTTGAATACAATTCTAATATATCTTCAGTATATAAACATCTTTTTCAATATTCAAAGTCATCAACGTCTAGTAAAAAACGATATAAGCGTGGCAAAGGAAATAGTAACTTAAGTAAAACTATTGATTACAATGCAGACATTTTGAAATTACAATATAATTATTCTCAAACTTTCAATTTTCTACCTGTTAAAACTTGGTTATATAAAGTCAGAAAATGCAAATTAAGTATTGTTTATACTAATTTTTTAAAATTAAAATTAACTCATGAGCATTTTAAACATTTATTTTATGATATGCTTCTTTCACGCACAAATTTCTTAAATTACCGCCTTCTCCATTCACCAAATCCACATACTAAAATAGCTTACTGTGTAATTTCTTTTAAACACTCTATTCTTAATTCTCTTAACTTCAATAATTTATTTGCAAAACATCAGGCTTGTTACCCGTAAAAGAAATCAAAATACAAAAATCCTTCAAATATAATTTACCAATTGGTAGAACCAAATATAATTTACCAATTGGTAGAACTATTTACAATTACAATGAAGTTTCCAGGACATTAAACTCCGATGACCTTACATCATGTGTATGCAACAATAAAAATCTTGCCTCTTATGTCAACTCCTCTCATGAACACATTATTACTGGGGATCTCAATATAGTTCAGGATGATATACTTAGGGATATTATGAATAAAGGGTCTAAAAATTTCGCATTCCATTCTGCCATCACCCTAAACACCTTCTTCAGTCTATATCATTTGATTTTGATAAATTCATATATCAACTTGCTTGTTCACATTCCATTCCTATTGTAGCATTCCATCTATGGAAGTATACTACCTTACATCTACTTAAAAATGCTATATTATAACCATTAAACTAACGAAGCCTAGGTATCCTTATAAACAACTCATATCTGCTATTAAAGAACTACAATAACATGTTGTCATAACTTATTTAGATAAAGCTTCCAATAATTATGCCATCATTTGTAAAAAATATTATGTTTCTCTGTTACAGAATTACTTAAAAAATGATCAAATTTTTAAACCCATAAATAATCAGTCTATCAAAATCAAAACTAAAATGCTAAAATACAATTAAATATTAATTGTAAGTTTTTTAAATTTCCTTATGTTACTTTGGTTCCTAAATTCCATAAATCACCTCTCAGTTTTAGAACAGTCACTTGTGGACATAATACCTTTACCACTACAGCTAGTAAGTACTTGCTTAACTGTTTAAATAGAATTAATGAATCTCTTAAATTTAGGAATTCAGGATATTTCATTTTGAACAATAGTTTTGATTTAGTAAATCGCCTTAGCAAGCTTTCACAAATTCTTGGTTTCCATACCTTTGATTTTAAAGACCTATTTAATAATATTGTCATTAAGATTTATATAAAGTTATTATCTCTCTTTATCATGAATATCTATCTTCCAATAATGTTGCATTTAATGTCAAAAACTTTCCTATGCTCTTGCACTTTGTGTTATACAACAATTATATTTTCCAAGGTGATAACATTTATTTACAAACATCTGGTGTACCACAAGGAGGCTGTAGTAGTAGTATACTCGCTAACTTATATCTTTAGTATTATGAATGTTATTTTCACTCTAATTCATATATTATATATAGATATGTTGACGACTTAATTTGTATTATCATTGATGATTCCTATCCCATTAATATTGATTTTTACCCATCTAACCTAGAATTAATTCCTAATGAGCCTAGCGTTAGTCAAACTGTAAATTTTTTGGACTTAAATTTATATACCCTCAATAATCATGTAATCACCAATCTATATGATAAAAAAGATTCTTAGAACTTCACTGTCATAAAGCTGCTATCATATCAATCTTGTAATTCTATTCAATTGCTTAGAAACATCATTTTAAAACAGCTATTTCGAATACATCCACTTTCTGATCCTCGGTTTCACTTTCTCCACATCAATAATCTTAAACGCATTTGTCAAAATTACCAATATCCGAAAATATTTGTAAATAATATTTTTAATAATTTCAAATATACCACGTAATAATTTTACACATGCATTATTTATCTTTGATTGGATAACTCAATTTTGAGAATTCACCCATTCTTATCACCTAACTTACCACTTGGCCTGAGTCTAATACTGTTTACTATTTTCAAATGACTATTTTCCACTTGTACTGAGTCCTATATTGATTACTATTTTTGAAAGTCTCCATACATATTATGTATCGTTCAAATGTATTCATTCCGGTGCCCTCTCGCATTGACGAAATGAGGTGAAATGCTCAGTCGCTTGTTCAACTTACACGTGGTAACAATGCTTGTGAGTTCATATTTTTCTTCGAGGAGGTATTATTTTTCTGATTTGTAATTCAATTGATTTATTTTTCTCCTTCCACTAGCCAGTAGACAGTTCCAATTGTGTCTATAGTTAAATACTATCGCCATTGTCAGAAACTGGCTATACTATCGGTTTTAATTCGAATTGTATGGCTGTCCTGATGAGAATGCAATTTCGAACTAACCGCCATTTTTTGTGTAGTTTCAATTGATTGTTCTCTATGTCTTAATCTTTTATCTTGAGCTAATTATTATTGCCTTTTCTCATTTTTACTGTGTTTTCTTTTTATTTTTATTTATATTTATATACTTTTAATTGTGAATTTTGTATCCTTTTATTCTTCTTATCCCCCTTTCCATTGGTGTGATAAGTTACCTTCTATCTTTCTCCTTAGTCCTGGTCTATAGTTAGTCATTTGTAACAGATATGCTAGAGATCGTTTTTTTTGTATATACAATAGTTTATGCATAATTTTCGATTAAAATCGTTCAATATATATATATATATATATATATATATATATATATATATATATATATATATATATATATATATATATATATATATATATATATATATATATATATATATATATATATATATATATATATATATATATATATATATATATATATATATATGTGTGTGTATATATATATATATATATGTATTATATATATATACATATATATATATACACACACACATATATATATATATATATATATATAATATATAAATATATATAAATTGAAAAATCGGAAATAAAAAAGTCATTGTTGAATATCAACTATAGTCAAATCCCTCTCATATTCACCATCTATGATAAAAGAAAACAATTTAAACTACCTATTATTGGAATTATACATTGGAACTCCAATATACATTTAAATGTGTTTCGCAATGTTTTCTTGGGAGGTTTAATCAGAATAAAAAGAACTATCAAAGAGGAGCATTTACGTATCAATTTTGATCAAGAATTTTTAAAACAAGCATTTTTTAATAAATATCCAATTTCCTTTATGATTAAAAATATTGATAATTTATACAGAAACAATTTTGCATATGGTGTAAGACTTAAGTATTTTTTGAGTTCAATTAGAGACAAAATCATCGAACCCTCCATATGACAGGACCGCACTGTGATCACAGGACCGCGGCTGGAACTACATTTCATTTGAGTCGGCAATTCAGTTGGCTTTATTTGTGGTGATATGGCTCTCGTACACATCTCTATCCAGGTCTCGTGATGATTTCAAAGTCACTCCGGAGGTTGGCTTGGGCCAGGGCTGGCGACCAGGAGTGAAAATGCCGCGGCGTTTTTGACGAGCTCGTTGAACTGGGGAGTAAGGTCACAACCCCTTACCGCCATAATGTAAGCTTTTTGCCGAGCCATCCTTCCTTTTTTACATGTTTTTTACATGTTTTTTTCACTTTTTATATTTCAATTTTTCTATATATATATATATATATATATATACATATATATATATACATATATATATATTTATACATGTACATATATATATATATATATATATATATATAATTGAAGATTTTTATGATTACTTGTAATATATATATACCCGAGAAATACCAAAGAAAACTGTTTGTAAACTGAAGGTAAAGGTAAAAAAATTGCAAATCAGAAGCCAAGTCTAGCAAGATGTGCTTGGCAAGGAGTTTGGAAATTGAATAAATGGAATCTTGTGAATATAAAAGGAATAAAATGAATATGAAAAGCATTTCTGAAACCATGTGCGTTATCAAGGGCCATACATGTTTCATTAATGCTGATTCTACGTTTCTGTGTACACAACTGTAAAATGTATTACAGAAATAATGTACATGGCCCGACGTAGAAAAGACAAAGTGGATCAAATACACAAAAAAATCAAGCATGAATATAAAATATTCTGTTACACCAGCTTGTGGCTAATTATTGAAATGATGATGCAAAGTATTATAAAGTAATATCAAAAGAATATAATGAAAATAAAATGAAAATATATCTACCCCTTGTACTGTGGTACTTCTGGAAAAGCATGTGTATTACCAATCATCTCAGAACAGGTTACAGTGAATTTTTAGTTACTGACTAAGCAGTTTTCGCAAAAAAGGTTAAAGTGAATTATACGAATTGTTTAACTGTTAGAAGAAGACATGGAGATTATGAATTATTTAGAAATGCTAGAGTATGATCTGTCAATATGTTGCTGTAATTGTTGCAAGTTTTTGCAACCGCTCCCACAGCTGGTGAGATGGTATGTGGTTCCATCGCATACGACACCCGGTCACCTAATATTTATCCACGGAACCATGACCGCCCAGTTGTACGTTCGTTACATCCTTCAGCCACATGTGTTGTCACTCATGGCAAGGCTCCCAGGAGGCATTTCTCAACAGGACCCTTGCTGTGTAATGCTCGACCATACACAGCAAGGGTGTCACAGGAATGCCTCCGCTACATTACCACCCTTACGTGGCCTGCCCGATCCCCAGATTTGTTACCGATCGAGCATGTCTGCGATCACTTGGGTTGGCAAGTTTGACAGCCTACGAGTTTGGTCGAACTAGAGACGCGCTTACAACATCTGTGGAATGAGATGAAGCAGGACTCCACACACGACCTGTATGCCTCAATGCCCGCCCATATCATATCGCGTTTTCACGCTAGAGGTGGCCCAACAGGGTACTAGAACCGCCATTCCTTTGTAGTTTTTCCTGTAATAAATGATCCTTTTGCTTTGATTTTGTTATCACTTACTTATATCAACGTTGCACTCACATATATAATTTCGTTCGATTCTGACAAATCTTTCTTGATGCGCAAATTTTTATATCAATAAGTGTATATTTATTTTTTAGGAAAATAATGTGTTGGACATATTAGATCTTTAAATTTCATGAAATTAAGAAGCCTTTAATTGAAATGCATATTTATATTTCATCCTTTCTTTTCACACTTAATTACATAGGCAATTACATATTCTGCCTTACTTCTTATTGATCTGCCTACAATCATTAGACTGAAATATCCCCACAGTCACCATCCTTGGGGTTTCTGCTGTCAACATCACCTGCAACTACACATTCGGAGCTTCCTCCGTGTTTCCTGCTGCCATAAAAGGACGAATAACCCCCTCCTCCATATATTTCTTATATCTCGCAGCAGAGAGTCGTCAAAAGTTACGATTCCGCACAGACGGAAATTTCATTAGCTAGATGTGCTGAGTTCCTCCTACTTTCTAAATGCATTTGTACCAGATATATATATATATATATCGATGATGATAAGGTGTATCAGCATGAAGTTAAAAATCAATAATGTGTAATAGTGGAAAGCTCGATTAGTTGATTTAAACACTGGTTGCTTAAGTCTGACTACTGCAAAACATTAATATGTGAAGTTCCGTTGTGTAGTTTCGTGAAAGAGGAATTGATTCCTCATTCCTTTTTTAGACTTCGTATTTGTTGGTTCTCTTGCACTAGCGAAAGTGATCTAGCATATCTTCGAAACAGCTGTAGGCTGCATAATTATGTTATTTGTGCTTTTTTACTTTGCTCTGGTTTTCCTTATCCTTTGCAAAAAGTTTATTTTACTTATTGATACCTTTCAGCGTATTACTTTCAGTTATATCATCAGGATCTATAACTCGGTGACACCTGCAATACTTCTCAAAGAACGTAGTAATAATATTTCTGGAATTCAAATGTGAATTGTCTGTGATGGATGGCATTTTAAGTAGGGGGCTACACTAGGTTTATATGTATGTAAGTACTGGTCATTGTATTATTCCTGAATGCGGCTACAGTTCGTCAATAACCGTATTATATCAAATAAATGTCTTCTTAAACAGCTTTTTGTTGATTCTTAATTATTAGACAATGGTCTACAACTTTGTAAGTTACTTTTTTTGTCAATATAGCATACTTTTGGAATTCGTATCCAAATATTTTAAATTATGTAATAGGGACTCTGTAATCATTTTTATTTGATCGGGCACTGCCACTTTTCTGTAGATAGACGCAATGTGTACACTCATGACCATTTCCTTACAAAGTTATAGGGGTGTTTATGGACTTTCCTAGTGTATCTGTATAATTAGTGTATATATTACATTTTTGATAGAATGGATGTAATTCATTTCAAAAATATGAAAAATAAAATAAAAACTATTTGTTGTCATGTTCCAGGTACAGAAACTATAGCATAGGTAGAACAGCTTAGCTATCGTTACAGCTAGCTCATAAGCAAAAAATGACCGATATTCTCTTGGCAATTTAAATTTGCTCGTTGGAAAATTTTGCAAATTTGAATGTCTAACAAAGTTAATCGTAGCACACAACTGACCCCAAGAATAGTGAAATCACATCACAATTTTAGACTGTTTTAAGGAACAAACTATCTTTAGCAGAGCTCCTATAACACAGGCTGACCTATAGCCGCCATGTTGTATCACAGTGAGAAACGCTTTGACGACAAAAATAGAAAACCAGCGTAACTCTCCTTGCTGACTTCAGAGGAACGCGCCTGCTTTGGCGCACTTAATACCGACTGTGGCGAAAAATAAACAATACTCTTGCATTAATCTTTTCTACAATTTATCCTTTTTTTTCTTTATTAGAGCAATTTACGTTCAATTATTAGAGCAACAATTATTAGAGCAATTTATGTTCAAACATGCTCCCATTTTATTTCGAATTTATTCCACAATGAATTCAGTGGAACCTGGGGGGAATACATCTGTTTTAGTACATATATAATACCGACTGCGACGAAAAAATAATATTCTTGCATTCATCTGTTTTGTTCTACAATTTAACCATTGTTTTCTTTCTTTCTCGTTCATTCAGTAATCTGAACATTCGTGTTTTTTTCTGGAAATATTAATAGAATTTACGGTCAAACATCCTGCCATTTTATTTCGAATTTATACCACAATGCACAATATCGAGTCACTGCGTAATGGAAACAAGCAATGGGCAAGGATTATATAAAATGACGGATGCCTAACTTTTGGTCCCCTTTTTTTGTCCCTTTTAACTTTTTGTCCCTTTTTAAGGAATTCTTAGAGCAATTTACGGTCAAACGTCCCCCCATTTTATTACGAATTTATACCACCATGCACGATATCTAGGCATTGCGTAATAGAAACTAATGGGCAAATATGATATAAAATGACGGATGCGTTACCTCTCTATATATAGTAGTCATAATCTTTAATGAACTTTTGTTTGCGTGTCTGTAAAACAAACATCAAACTCCATTTTATTTTTTCAAAAAGCGTCAGAAAAATCTGATTTTAGAGCATTGCTTCTTGCAGAGGAAGAATCTCAGTTATCCCGAACCCAGAGCAACAAAAATCAATTCATTCAAAAAAGCATTAATTAATTAGTTGATTAGAAAAGTTAGAAATACCAAATTAAATTCCACAATTCCTAAAAAAATTAAAAGTGTTTGAAATTCTTTAAAATATTGATAAATGAATCAAGTTATTTTTAATTGCCGCTTTTATATCGCATTTGTTGTTACAGATAAAAAAAAATCATTAACTGTCCAATGTTAACTGGACAAAAGGACATTTTGATGATTTTGAGCAGCAATTGGATTGATGTAATTATAAATAATTTAACCTGTATTCATCAATCTTTTCTGTGAATCTAAAAAGTTTAAAACTCAAACTTTTCAATTAAGAATTTTTATTCAATTAAGAATTCAATTAAGAATTTTTAAGATTTTTTACTAATTAATAATTGCTCTTTTGAATTATCTAAGTTTTATTTCAATGGGTTGATGATAACTGGGTTATTTCCCTATTTATAAGCACTGTGATTGCTGAAAAATACAATAGTTTCTGGTTCACTATTGTTATATAAAATAAAATAATTCTTTCCAACTACGTATTTTTATTAGCGAAGTAAAATTCCTTTATAGTTTTCTATGCAAAATACAATAGACAACGAAGAATTTGATTAATGTGTGTTTACAGCAATGGCGTTGTAAAAGGATAATATCTTAGATTGGCTAAAAATCCTCACTTATAAATGGAGGAATTTTAAAAATAAAACAATATTAGTTACTGTGGAAAATATCTTGAAAACTTTATTATTGATTGTTGATGCTTCTACGAAACTATATTCATTATTAACTTCCAAAATCATTTTTTGTTCTACCTATTTATCGTAAATGTTTAAAATATGTTATATTTCCCACCGGTTTGGTTCTCTCATGGTTTGTTAGAATTATACCGCGGGTTTGGCAGCTTCAGAAACCAATTAGCTGCTTTTTGAATTGAATTGGGATCTATTATGTTTAGTGTCATTCACTGAACAAGTGTTTTAAATTCGTATTAGACGTTCACTTTCCTCTTTGGTGTTTAACCGTTCATTCATTGTGTTCCTTCTCTTCTTCTTTCCTCCTGGGTATTTTACCTTTTACTTCTGCTTTCTCCGTTGGAAATACCCTGTCCCTGCTTCAGTTACATTTTAAATTATCCCATAGTCACCGAGCTTGGACATTCACTTTCCTCTTTGGTATTTTACCATTCATTCATTGTGTCTCACATCTTGGTTTATCCTCATGGGTTCCTCTTATTTCTCTAGCTGTTGGCATCACCCTTTCCCTGCTTCATTCACGTTTACTATCCTCACATTAGTCACCGATTTTGTCCGCCGAAGGTAGCGCTTTTTATGTGTCCTGACGAACAAGGCTTCTTCTTCCTTTGAAACTAGTCCAGACATTTTTGCACTATATGCTGTTTTTAACAAAATATTTTCATTTTTGTGCTTTAGCAGCAGTTTTAGCAGTGCGTATATTTATTATTTTTCATCATCCTTACACTACGTTATTAGGGAAAAACTCTCCTTCCCATCAAGTCCCATAAAACAGATTTTCTTTCGCAGCGGTAACTGCAAGATAGCACCTTCTATCATCCTTGTCACAGTTACCATTTACCACCACCCCTCATCACCTACAGATTTATTTCCGGAATACTCCCCATCCCGCGCAAGCTCGATGCATCAAAACGCATGTCTCACATAAAATTATCTACCCTCCCCTCTCAAATTGAGGTTTCTAGTTGTCAAAAATTACCATCATCGTTAGACGACCATAAACAAAGTAATCAGCAGATGAACAAGATTTCCAAGTCCATGTTGTTCATGTTTATTCCTACCAAATTGATATGTAGGATCAACTCATTTATTAGGGATTAATAGCAATTGCTTGATAGATATAAAACAGTAAAATTATGAAGTATTCATATTATGGAGAATGATGTGTACATTTCATTTTTGAAGGAACTATTACACATTTTTGCTATTTTTTGCATACGTACAGTCTTACGAGTTTGGAGGAAATCCGGAAGTGAAAATCCTTATTGAACTCCAACCCTTTGAAATTCAATGCTAAATTCGTATTCGTCATCATTAAGTTCTATCTACAACCGATCCTTATAAATAGATATTTCAAGGAAACTTTTTGAACTGGAAGTGAGAAGAAAACTGGAAGTGTAAGTCTTTAGTGACCCCCCTCCCCCCAACCTCCTCCGGAATTTGATGCTCAATTCATATCAGTAATCATCTTAGTTTCATCTACAACCAATCTTGAGAAATAGATGTTTCAAGAAATTATTTGGAATTGGAAGTGGAAATTCTTGGTAAATCCCTCTACCTCCTTTAAAATGTAATGCTAAATTCATCTCAGTCGTCTTCTGTTGTTAAGCTGACAATCATTTTGTCACGACGTATGCTCTAGAATCATTGGTGTACCTTCAAAATACAATGAGTCCAAATTTCTGGATAAATAACACGTTTAGTTACAATTTAACAGCGTAAACAGAAACAACATACAGCAAATAGCTCGGTAACTATCTCACAAGGTAACTAAACAACTTTCAGGTACAGTAAAACAGCAATTAAATGCCCCACCAATTTCACAAAACAGCTGGCACTAATCTCAAAACACTGACGTATTTCATTTTACAAAACAACTATGCCACTCTTGAGAAATAAATGTTATGAAATTTTTTAGCCTGAAATTGAAAAGAAAAATATCTGTCAGAGGAAATAATTAGTGACACTTCCAACCTTATTCGTAATTTTATGCTAATCTCTATATCAGTCATCATATAATCTCTATCTATAGTAGATCCTCAGAAATAGATGTTTAGCGAAACATTTTGCAGTAAAATCAATGTAATTGTATGCAAATATTTTACTATCAATTATAGCCAGAAACTCAGTCTTAATGTTCATGGACTAATCTATAAGACTTGACATTATTTTATTGCCTTGTAATAATGATAGATTTGAGTGACTTTAATAGCTCTCTGCTGCTAGACTTAGATGTCTAATGGTTAGATGTATAATGGTTAGATGTCTAATGGAAATAATAGAGGGTATAGTACACTGATTTAATGTCTTCATAATTTATGCCTATCATTCTGGCCTTCGTTTAGTATGGGAGATATTTGAAAGCAAACTGAGCAGAGACATGAATTCCATGAAGAAGTAATAATAGGCTTTTATAAGTGTTGAACACAATATTTTAACCAGTAAGAGAATATTGATAATGGTTCCATTAAAACAATAATCAATAAAGAAATAATGCGTTTATTGAAGAACTTAAGAACTAATGTATATCTTGTTAATTTAAAAAAATTCGATGCATTTGATTGCTATTAAATTCCTTATAATGTTCACATCCTTATTGCTTCGGCATTTTAGCACTGAGAGACAAACAGAATATTATTTTAATACTAAAATTATTTGCTTTACATAAGCAAAAATTTGTTTGCAGAATGAGTTTATTGAAGAACTTAAGAAACAATGTATAACTTGTTAATTAAAAAAAAATCGATGCATTTGATTGCTATTAAATTCCTTAAAATGTTCACATCCTTATTGCTTCGTCATTTTAGCACTGAGAGACAAACAGAATATTATTTTAATACTAAAATTATTTGCTTTACATAAGCAGAAATTTAGAAACAAAATGAATTTCAGTTCAGAATATCATACCAAATCGGTTTATCATGACAGATAGTTCTACGATTCTAGTTTTTCCTATCAAATAATAAAATGATTATCTATACTGGATGCAAAAAATTGAAGATATTGCAAAAACAACTGAAAAATGTCAAAAGTTAAAATATCACACTGATGAATACTCAGATGCTTGGGAAACATTAAAAGCTAGACATACATTCAAAATAGTCAGCATCTCAAAAATCCAACAGCAATGGATTGATTCTCTTTAGTTTGTGAATGATTTTCAACATATCAACGCTGCTTTTAAAGCAGCATGGAAATCAAGTCCTTTTCCTTCAGTAGACAAAATTTTTCTACACCAGTACCACAGGTAATATAAGTATTATATCTCCACATTTGCAAAAAAGCTAATTTTTCCTTGAAATATCCTTTATATCCCTAACTTTTTGTGCGCAGTGTGTGATACGACTTAAGGCTTCTCTAAAGTACTGCCATAATTGCAGTGCCACAAGTTATTAGGAATAAATTAACCTCCCACACCGTCCCGTAAAATAAATTTTCTTCCTCAGTGGTGAGAGCAAGGCCCTTTATCACCCCTACCACATGTTACAATTTACCACCATCCCATCTCCTAGATATAAATTTCCGAAACAGCCCCTCATATAAGGACACTCTTCCCTCATAAAATCACCGCTCACCCTTCGATCCCACTCTGAAGTACCCTGGTTGTCAAAAATTACGATCCCAGCGAGAAGACCGTTAGCAATGTAATTGGCAAACGAACAAGATTGCGAAATTTAATGTAGCCTAATCTTGTTCCTTCCTCCTTAATAAATACCTGTGAACGATTCATGTATCCTTGGATTTATCCTAATTGTTTGTTGGAGCAATAGAAAACAATAAGGGGAGGATTTGCTCTAATGCTTATCGTTTAATCCGAAAGACTGGAAAATATATCTCTGCACTGTAATAATAAATTTGTGGATATAAAGACTTTCAGAAGTTAGAATTCTGTGTCTGACAGAAGTAGTGGAGTGTACAATCCACGGGGGCAAGCTAAAACTTCATATTAAAAACATCGTTTGTAACTGTAATTCTGGTGGTGCTGGGGTAATATAAGTAATCCTGTACTGTATGCATTTCTAAGGGGAAAGGCATACATATTTATTTAAACTGTCAATTTTGTAAAAATGAATTAATAATTATAATATATCTTATACTTTCTAAATTAATTGTACTTATGCACAATCAACAAGTTCTCAAATATTTTAATTTATAGTTATAGCAGACGATAATTTTGTTTTTCGTAATTTAACATGTTATGCAGTTTTTGATTACAATTGTAACCATACGTACCATGGAGGTAAACGTAAAGAGTTAAAACTCCATACAGAGAAAATGCCAATATCATTTGAGACAATAATTCAGGTGGCGCTGTGATAGTATTAGTGCCCTTGCATTGTAACTACTTCTATGGTAAACAGATTAAAATATTTATTTAAACTTTCAATTTTTTAGGAATTAATTAGTATCACCACCAAAAGTAGAACTGAAACAATAAAGAATATTCCTACGTATTCAAAACTATTTTACCTTTCAATTTATTTTTATCTCCATATATTCTGTGCTCTATGCTTATAACTATGAAAAAAATACTGGTTAATTATACCTATAATTAGGTAACCCATAATTTAAAAATAATCAAAAATGCATACACTAAATACGACAGCTTCCTCTTGTGTCAACTAATAATAGCAGCTACTTTACTAACACAAGTGACACCTAGATATAATTCTCAAAGCATTATGGCATTTTCACGCGTTTCATCCATAGAAATTGTATCTCCTTCTCTGTGATTCCATGGTTCAATCCATTGGATTCTTGAATTCACTTCATTTCATTTCATACGCCGCTCCAAATACTAATTAAAAGTCGAGGTTGCACACCTACCAAGCAGTCAACTAAGAGCATGGACCAGCAGACGGAGAAACATAACTCTCGGGAGAGAATTCTTGAATCATCATCAATATCAATGATTCTGGTGTTTGTTTAAAGAGTGAAACTAATTGAAATTAAACTGATAATAGAGATGAACTAGACGTGATGAGAAATTGTGGGATTTTATTACTGTCAAACAAAATGACAAGGTGATAAATTAAATTATAAAGTTAAAAACTAATTGTTATAGGTATAATGATTTAATCGTAGGGCTGGTAAAATAGTGCAAAATCTACTGGTTTGAAAAATGAATTGATTTTCCTATGAAATACGAACATTTTGAATGTTATCAGCTTTTTAGCTTTATTTCCGCTTAAAAGCAAGGAGAATATTATTACTTTCCTTACACACATAATGTATAAGGAAAATATTGTGACGGGATCGAAAATTCGAATTCGAGTTTTCGAAGGCAGAGCACGTTTCAAGCATCCCTGATCACGAATCGAACACTTTTGACGTGATGTCCGTGTGTGTGTGTGTGTCAGTGAGTCTGTAGAGACGATAACTGACGAACGAATGGAGAGATTCGAATGAAATTTAGTATAAAAATCACAATCCGTAAATACTGGAAGTCTATTCTTTTAAAACACAATCGAATTTTCGGAACACCCCTAAATTTTCGAGTGAAATTTTGAAAAAATCGTCAAAAAATCAAAACCGCTAATAAAGTTACGCAAATAGACATTTCTTATGTAATTTTTCATTCGAAAACGATTGACATAAAGTTTAGAACGCTGACATGAACCGTTCTCGAGATATTGCACATTTTTCAAAAAAATTATCAAAAAGTTATATAAAATAAAAAAAAAATCCTATTGAGAAACATGTTCACTTTTCATAAAAATACCATGCGATAAATTTGGTGACATCATTCTCGTGGATCTAGCTTGTTCCATTCACGAAAAAAGATACTTTGAGTAATACTCTAAAGTGTGATACATTCCTCGGTAATAATTTTAGAATTATCATAATACTACGATAATTTATTATATTTGAAAACGTCATCGAAAACAACTGAAATTCATTCAAATGACGTCATAGAAAAAATAACTCGCCTGGCTCTCTCTATAAAAGCAGCATTTCATTCATAAATAATTTCTCATTCATGTCATTCATCCCAATACAATAGTAATTTATTTTATTTAAAAATTAAGACCATGGAGCTACAAGTAATTAAACTCTATGCTTAAAACTTCATCGAAAAAAATCGTCCTTCTCTATGTAAAATCAATGAATATTTCATTCATATCAGCTATGCAGACTCCATGAACTAAATGATTTTATGTTAAAGAAATACAGCAGTTCGAATACAACTCATTCTACATATTTTGCTGTTTACATTTTACATAAGTGAAAAATAGGCTTCGTTGTAGAAATAATCAATTTGGATGAGCATTTAAACACAAATATATTATAATTGCGTTGTTTCAGTATGCAGATGTACAGAATTTAAGCAAAAATAAAGTGGTTTTAGGTCGGATTCAACACTCAGTATGAATTAAAAGGAACTTTAAAAATCACGATTTTGAGACAAGATGGATGCTATATATAATTTTGAAGTGGGTCACGGGATCTTTTCATATCATGGTCACGTGATCGCTTTATATAAGAAGTGGTATTATTATTTTAATTTTTAATTAAAAAACTACTGAATATATTTCGCTGAATTTTTTTTATATATTTTATGGCATAATTTGAATATAGCCTAAAATTTTCGAAGCAATTTGTAAATTTCAATTCCGCTTAAAAAATGTTTAAGAAATTAGATCGCATAGGGCTCAATGTATTTCATTTTTTCAACCCGGGTTCAATCCAAAACTAATTGGGTGATATTATTCATTTATATTCCCATAGGTCCTACAGACCGTCTGAACAACATACTAAAATTTCATTTTGATTAAGTCATTTTTACGGCAGTTATCGTGCTAACGGACTGACAGACAGACAATAAACAATGTCAAAAACACTTTTCAACTTTGTTGTAAAGTGTTAGAAACTCTTCCGGTATTTGAAAAGTATGGGGTTATCTAAATCTACCGTACATAAAAATGGTACTATTATTGGTATAATAACTATATATGACATTATCACCGAAGCAAAATTACCGACAATTGGGTTTTTTTCTGATAAACCATCACATTCTGTCTCATATTAGCTTTACTGGAGAAGCAACCTCAATTACTATATAAAATATCTTGGCAAATCGTTTAATGATTCCTGAAATTTCTGGGATTCCAGATTTCTCACCAATATTTTATTTATTACAAGCAGTATACCCGTTCTTCGTACGGAGTATATAATATAAAGAAACTTATAATTCGCAATCATGTGCAAATTCTGTTCAAATATTAAATTTATTGCTCCTAAAGAGAAGTTTAAGAATATCTGTTCTCACTATGCAAAATTATCTTCACGGACAAATCTGAAGAATAAAACATCCTGGCCTCTTTTGTAAGCAAATTTATAAAAAAAAAAGGAATTGAATCAATATATGCAACCCCAGTACTACTTATATTGTCGCAGATTAGAAAATATGCCATCGTGTTAGTAGAAGATTACCCGTATTATAATATGAGTCTCAAAAATCTTTGCCAAAATAAAAGAGATAACGTAATAAATTGAAAATATCAGTAATCCCTATACTTTTTATACCAGAAGGTCGTAATTGATTCCAATATATGCCAATATATATCAAAACATATACCAATATACCTGTACTACTTATATTCACGTAGATTAGAAGATATACCCGTGTATTTGTAGAAGATTACTCGCACAACGTACAATATATGAGTTTAAACAATTTTTGTCGTAATAAGACAATTGCATAATAACATGAAAATATCAGTAATCCCCGAAAATATCAATCATAATAACGTTTAAACTTGAAGACCGTAATTGATATTATCCAGTCAAAAATGCTATAAGAAAAATCACATCGTTCTTTTCTAAAATATATTTTTATATTCATTATTTTTATATTCATTATTTCTTATACAAATCGAAAAAATAATAACTAAAATTAACAGATAGATTTAATATAATTGCGTTTCTGAGCGACATGATATAAAATAATCTTCCTCATAAACTGCGAACTTAAATAGCCATTTTGATTTCTTTATACTTTTCATTGTTCAGTAAAAGCCTGTGAAAATAAACCATGGAGATAGATTTCTCATTTAAATCATGTTTCAAACAATTCACGTTTTCAGAAAGTGACTAATTCGTGCAAAAAATCTCCCATCAAACGGAAAGATAAGGTTTTAATGCACTTTCAAACGATTTTCAAGCTTTTCGTTTGGATAAACCACGGAGTTAGAGAGTAGAACTCTTAGGAAAAAGTTTTTTTTTCATTAATATCTCGAAAACTTATGATCTTAGATACTTGAAACTTGGATTTAATTTATGTGGGACTATTTCAAGGCCATTTACAAAATTTCATTAAATTCACTTCAGCCGTTCTCCCGTGATGATGAGACAAACGAAAATTTCGATTTTTACTAATATCGCGAGAACAACTGATCGTAGAAACTCCAAGCATTGACTGAATTTTAAGTGGGACTATTTCAAGGCTACCCACAAAATTTCAACAAATTCCGTTCAGCCGTTCTCTCGTGATGACGGGACAGACAGACAGACATACAGGTAGATTTTCAATTTTATTTATATAGATTGTTTATCTTGCCAATACCATAGATAATTTGGGATAAATTCTCCTTTTAACAACTCCCATAAAAATTATTTACCTTCCCGAGAGATAAGATCAAACTAGCATTATATATCACTATGCCCCTCTGTTACCATTTGCTCTCGAATTATTCCCAGATGTATTTCCGGAATATACTCAATCCCTCCATATTAGGTCGTGCTTTCCGCATAAAATCCCCACGCACTTTGATAGCACACAAAAATTATAATTTCTGCCAGGGGTCTATTAACAGCATAACTGATGGACAAACAATCCTGAAAAATTTAATGTGGCCTATCCCCATTCCTCCCCAATAAATATCTGTGAACGATTCAGGTATCCCTAGATTAATCGTAATCGTTTGATCGAGTAATACGTATAAAATAATAGTAGTAATCCTAATGCCAGTCGACAATATTGTTGTGACACGTCACAACACTTTATTTTATTATTCCAAATTAACTTTTTTTTTATAAATCATTAAATATTTTATTTTACTTTATTATTATTCCAAATTATCTTATTCAAAATTGCTTTTATTTTATATACTCATTAATAGGCCAATTATCTCTTTTATTAAATTAAATTATAACGCACGGTTGTATTCATATTTCATGTACAGTCCACGCCCTCTCTCTTAGTGCGTTGAAACGACATCCTTTTTCCCTTTGATGATTGGCAAACGAATCTCCCTGGTTCAGTGAGAAGTTAGGTTTTGTCTGATGGCAACTTCCGGTTAGGCGGGAAGTTTCCATTGTGTGAGAAAGCGTGGGATTTAGTCTTCTAAAAAAATCGTCGAATATATAGGTTGTTTTACCAGGACAGGGGGTGTCCTGGCCCCCTCGTCCCAGCCATTTTTGTTCTACATTACTTTGTGAATTTGTACGTATTTAACAATCCTCATGAATCCAATTGATCGTTTATTCAAAGGAAGTGTGAATCTTCAAAATGTGTAGGAAAGGAATCTCTTTTTTGATAATACAGCATTATTTTTATTGGAAAATGAAGATCCCATTTTTTAGATGAATCAGTGATATGTTACAATATACATGTGTTTGACATACAGCTAAAGTGCTCACAAGTATGTGTGGTGCATGAAGTGGGTATCACATACTATTTTCTTTTTATTAATCTTCTGCATATATATTTACTCAAAGCAGTAAAATACAAATTTTCTTGTGAAGTGCAAATTGTGCAATTGCTTTTTAACAGATTATACATCTGCTATCATTTTTACAAAAAAAGTGAAAAATTATCTGATTGTGAATATTTTAAGCATTTAAAATTGATATACAACTGATAATGATTATGAAAAAGGAATGAGTGTTATTATGCAATCACTTCAAGCAATTTTTTTTGAATTATCAACTATAAAATAATAATCATTTTTTTTTTTATATAAACTCAATAAAGAAGATTCTTTTTGTGTTTTAGTGTTGTCTTCTTTTTACAG
The DNA here is from genome assembly GCA_951213105.1 of Amaurobius ferox. Lineage (NCBI taxonomy): Eukaryota > Metazoa > Arthropoda > Arachnida > Araneae > Amaurobiidae > Amaurobius > Amaurobius ferox. Next base: position 78,225,841 of record OX578151.1, on the reverse strand, counting down.
AGACATTGACTTTAACATGTTAAGGAACATTCAATTGATGTCGTAATCAATGATCAAGAACAAATTTATTTTACACTATTCGTTAATTACAAGATAGAAGGAATGTTCTACATAATTTTAAAACTATAATTATTTCTCTTTTTTTTATTAAAGTATAGGTCCTGAGTACAGGTATTTCTCTGTAAAATGTTAAATTTAATTCATATTATATTATTTTATGTATAATTTTAAGGCGCTCACATACAAGTATGGATTAACATTTTAATTAACACAACTCAATTATTATTGATATTCCAAATTCTATTTCCCACTATATGATCCCCTTCCATTAAGTAACTAACTTTCAATTAATTAATTTTCCCTTTTAATTGTATGTGAGTGTCCGACCCAATCAGGTGTTGAGATATGATCGTTCAATTGATTTTATTATTCTTTAATTAAGTCTTTTGAATGGTTGTATCACAACAAATATATTACAATCTTTCACTAATTTGGGGAAGTCAGTGGTGTTCTGTGCTTAGAATTCCTGTGTTCGACCAAAGTATTGGAGTGTACAATGCCCTGAATACTTGACACATCATCAATATCAATGAGTGTGGCGTTCGTTTTACAATTGAAACTAGTGGAAAGCAAGCTGGTAATGCATTAGATGAGATAAGTAGTAGTGGGCTGTAAAGAATTTTGAACGAAATTTTTGAATCAGATATATTAATATATTGGTTAAAAATCTGTTGTGGACAACACATGACTTTCCTTATATAATGCAAGGAATTTACTACTTTTACAGTTAAAAACAATGTTATTCTTATAGTATATACTTATATTCTTTCCAAGATATTGAATTTTCTTCAATTAGTCGTCATTTCCATTGATTTGGCGTCATTTTTATCCATTTGGCGAAATTTTCGTTAACTTGGCAACATTTAAAAATATCGCCAAGTTGGCGATATTCCGCTAAATTCGTCGCCAAAATCTCGCCAAGCATTATGGACGGAGAAATAAGTTATTCTTACAGCGGATAAAAAATGACTATTGGCGTTCAAATACAAAAGTATTACTCAAAGTAGCTTTTCTCGTGAATGGAACGAGTTAGATCCGCGAGAATGATGTCACCAAATTTATCGCATGAAATCACATATGAAACGTGAACATGTTTCTCAACAGTCAATATACTTTTTTTTAATTTATGGGATTTTTTGATAAAGTTATTTGAAAAATGTGCAATATCTCGAGAACGGTTCATGCTAGCGTTCTAAAGTTTATGTGAATCTTTTTCTAAGGAAAAATTACAGATGAAATGTGTATTTGCGTAACTTTATTGACGGTTTTGATTTTTGGATGATTTTTTCAAAATTTCACTCGAAAATTTAGGGGGGTTCTGAACATTCGATTGTGTTTTAGAACAATAGGCTTCCAGTATTCACGGATTGTGATTTTATACTAAATTTCATTCGAATCGCTCCATTCGTTCGTGAGATATCGTCTCCACAGACTCTCTCACACACACACACAAACACAGACATCACTTCAAAAATGTTCGATTCCTGATCAGGGATGCTTGAAATGTGCTCTCCCGTCGAAAACTCGAATTCGAATTTTCGACCCCGTCACAATACTTTCCTTATACATTATGTATATAAGGAAAGTGATAATAGTAGTAATCCTAATGTCAGTCGACAATATATTACTATCCTCCACTAATTTGGGGAAGCCAATGCTTCTCTTGTGCTTAGAATTCCTGTGTTTGACCAAAGTATTGGAGTGTACAAAGCACTGAATACTTGAAACAGCATCAATATCAATGAGTCTGGTGTTCGTTTTAAGATTGAAGCTAGTGGAAAGCAACCTGGAAATGCATTAGATGAGATAAATAGTAATGGGCTGTAATGAATTTTGAATTAAAATTTTGAATCAGATATATTAATATATTGGTTAATAAGTTAAAATTAATAAAGCGTAAAGCGTACAATACTAGTGTGGTTCAAAAAGTAAGGAAACAAGTCCTGTGACAGAAAAGTTTTTTTTCACGAAATAAAAAAGATACACAAAGTTAGTAAGGCACTGGTACATATTATTTTTCCACAAAGTCACCTTGGTTGTCGAAGCATTTGTTCCATCGGTAAATCAATTTATCGAAACCGGCATAGAAGAAATCAGGGTCCAGGTCGCGGAGCAACTCAACGACGACTTCCTGAACTTCGGCATCGGTTAAGAAATGGCGACCTGCCAGGTACTTCTTCAACGGTCCAAAGAGATGAAAATCGCTTGGTGCGAGATCAGGGCTGTAGGGTGGATGTTCCAGTACATTCAATCGGAAACGTTGTACCAAATCACGTGTACCCGGGGCCGTATGCGGTCAGGCGTTGTCGTGCAACAACACCTTTCGACTATCTAGACTTGGAATTTAATTCGCAAGCCGAATTTGTGCACCCGTGAGAGCTCTTTTTACCTTATTTTTTGAACCACATACGTAGTTTAATTATCGGACTGGTAAACGTATGCCAAATTTACAAATTCTTAAAATGAACAGATCTTGTATTAAATATAAAAACTCACATCATGAACATTTTAATCGTGAATATTTTAAAATGGGCATGATTTTATTTAGCTTAATTTGGGCTTAAAACAAGTAAAAGTCTTTCTAGTATCAAAATCGTCGGTCTTCGTTAACACATATCTGTGAAGGATTCATGTCTTCCTAGATTACGAGTAATCGTTTGTTGGAGAAATAGAAAATAATAGTGGAAGACTTAATACTAATGCACATCGTTTGATACGTATTACTGGACAGTATGTTATTATTGACCTCTTATAATGCGGGATTTGTGGAAGTTTATAGTGTTCTATTTGTACTACTCCATGTCTGACTGGTATCATCCATTGTTTCCTCGAATTAACTTCAATAACAATGAGTTTGATGTTCGTTTATGCGTAGCAAGCTGATAATAATCTATGAAATATGATGAGCAATAATGAGTTTTTAATGAATTTGTAACGAAACTTTCAACTCTGTAAAGAAAATTTAATAATATATTGGTTAATGAGTTACAATTTTAAAGTGGCCAAATGTAAAATTTACTGCTAAAAAAAATAAACAAAATTTTCACTAAATACAAAAATTCTTCAAATGTTTATGATTCCTGCAGTTTAATTTGTATTTACAAACAAGTTGAATATTTCCTTATATTAAAATCACCGTCATTACTTAATAAATATATGTGAACTATTAATGTATCCCCAGATTAATCACGCTCTTTTTGAAGTCGTGGAAAATACTAATGGGCTATTTAATCCTAATATCCATCCTTTAATACATAAGACTGGTCTGGCCAGTATGTTACTTCCTTCTAATAATGTAGGATTTGGTGGAATTAGACTGTGCTTAGAATTATGTGTTTACCTGGAATATTGGAGTGCACAAACCATTAAATCATTGAATTATCGTAAGTATCAATGATTATCGCGTTGACTTAATGGGTGGTAAAATGAAAAGCAAACTAATAGCAGAAATGCATTAGACGTAAAAAGCAACAATGGGTATTTCTTGAATCTCCAAGATAATTTTTAAATGAGTAAGGAAAAGTTGATAACATATTAGTCGAAAATCTTATTATCAATAGATATATAATAGTAATTTAATGACTTGGTGAAATTATAAAAAAACATTCATTTGTAAAATCAACAATCATTTGGCTGATATGAAAATACTAGTAGGTAATAGAAAATTCTAGTTGGAGATTTAAGTCTAATGTCCACCCTTTTATCCGTAAGACTGTTCTGGACAGTATTTAATTTATTTCTAATAATGAAGTATTTGAGGGAATTAGACTGTGTTTGGAATTCTGTGTTTACTTGGGATGTTGAAGTGCACAAGCCATTAAATCCTTCAATTATCGTAAGTATCAATGTGTATCGCGTTGGTTTAATGGTTGGTAAAATGAAAAGCAAACTAATTACAGAAATGCATTAGACATAAGGAGCATCAATGGGTATTTCATGAATCTGGAACATATTTTTAAGTAAGGGAAAGTTGATAATATATTGGTTGAAAAGCTAATTATTAATAGCTATATAATAGTAATTTAATGACTTGTTGAAATTATGAAAAAATATTCATTTGTAAAATCAACAATCCTTTGGCTGATATGAAAATATTAGAAGGTAAATACTAGTGGGAGATATAAATTTAACGTCCATTCTTTAATTCGTAAGACTGGTCTGGACAGTATGTTAATTCCTTCTGCTAATAAAGGGTTTGCGGAAATTAAACTGTATTTAACATTCTGTGTTTACTTGGGATACTGCAGTGTGGCAAGTCATTAAACCTTTGAATTATCCTTGGGATATTGCAGTGTACAAGTCATTAAATCTTTGAATTATTAAGTATCAATGAGTATCGCGTTGGCTTAATGGGTTGTAAAATGAAGAACAAATTAATAACAGATATGCATTAGACGAAAGAGCAACAGAGGGTAATTCATGAATCTCGAGCATATTTTCTAAATAAGTATGGAAAATTTGATAATAGATTGGTTGAAAGCTAAGAATTAATAGATGTCTAATAATAATTTTATGAGTTGGTGAAATACTGAAAAAATTATTCGTTTGTAAAATCATCAATCTTTTGGCTGTTATAAAAAATCCTTAAAAGTTTCACAACGCTTGAAATATAATGCCTGATTTTAGTTATAAATATTAGAATTGCGAGTAGGATATTTAGGTAATAGTAAATAAAAATCGATTTATATTATATTGGCTGAAATGTAAAAGTAAAATTAATTACACTACAGAATGCCTGGCAAATGTTCAGCAATTTCTTCTACGATTCTATAGTCAGAAGACTATGAAGAAGACGAACTATGCTTACTATTGCTTATGATCCTAACCTTATATGTTATTATAGAAAAATTATCCTATTCATCAGGTTTCATAAAATGATTTTAATTATTTAGTTGTAAAGGCAAGGTGGCAGCATTTATTACTCTAGTTGCTTGTACATATTCACAACTTTATCTCTGGGCCAACGACCGTACCGTGCTGAAAACACCGGTTCTCGTTAGATCACCGAAGTCAGGCAGCATCGGGCGCGGTTAGTACTTGGGTGGGTGACCACCTGGGAACACCGCGTGTTGTTGGCTCTTTTCGGGCGCGGCAGCCCAGTGGTTAGCGCGCGATTCTCGCCGCTGCCAGAACTGCCGCCGTGTTCATGCGGAGTACGATCACGTTAAACATGTGGGTCCGTAAGTCCTTCCGAGAGGTTGGTGGTAGGGGAAGGAGGGTACGGTCCCAGTGGATGCCTCCCCCACTGGGTTCCGGTCCAAATTGGGTGGCACTTCCCGGCCGTCCAAACAGTTACCTTACACCTTTCTGGTAGGTCGGACGGTCTGGGTCTCAACAACAACAACAACAACAACAACTTTATCTCTCAACTACATATATATTTAGGAATATTCCTTACACCAAAACACACTCTTTTCATAAAATAGCCACACATTCCTGCTTTTCAAGTGCCCTGGTTATCAAAAATTAGGATTATCCCCAAACGATCATTAACTAAAAGGGGCTAACGGACGTAATTGGCTGATGAATTTAGGAAACTTAACTTATCTTCACCCCTCTCCCTCTAATAGAAGATAGTGAAAAGTTCATTTATCCCTGGATTAATCGTAATAGTTTGTTGGAATAATAGGAAATAATAGAGGTGGACTTAGACCTAATGCATATCGTTTAATTCTTAAGACAGCACAGTATCTTACCGTCGTCTAATAATGGCAGATTTGTGGATGGTAATAGTGATCTGCCGTTAGACTTTTGAGTATGGCAGAAATAGTGGCGTTTGTAATCTATTTAATTGTTGAATTATTAAGAGAATCAATGTGTCTAGTTTACTTTTGATGGTAGACTCAATATAAATATAACTATTAATGGAAATGCATTAGATATATTGAAAAAAAAATTAGAAAAATTGAAAGTATTTCCGAAACCATGTAGGTTTCCAAGGGCCATACCTGGCTCGGTAATATTGAAATTCTGTGTTTCTGTGTGCTCAAATGTATATTGTATTACAGAAATTATACATATATATATATATATATATATATATATATATATACTTCAATCAAATCTTCAATCAAATGGAAAAAAAATTACCAATTTCAAATCATCAGGTTAAAGAAAATCATCAAAAATTAATGGTATGGAATCAAAAAAAGAAAAACAGATGAAATCCAAGCATTAATGCTATACAAGTGGACAAAGGCTGGGCCTAAATATTAGATTTCTTCACTTCTCCAAAACTCTTCATCGGGTCCAAGTACTTTGTCGAAGCAAACACAAAGAGTGTATGTTTCAGAAGAAATAGATAGATTATATCTATAAACTATTTCTACTTGGACAACATACATAAAGAAGAAAAAATAAAAGGAAACAAGAATACCTGGAGAAAAACCCTACAAATGTATGAATCTGTTGAACCCGGGAACCCATAATGAAGAGACCAGTGTTGCCATTCGCAAAGGAAAATGAAATGATCTACTGTTACTATCCGTAAGAAATAAGTAACAGTAATGTGCGAAAAGGCAAGAGAAAGTGATAATATACAATCAGAGCTACTAAAATTGGGGCTAATAATAGAAAAGCTAATGTTTAAGACGATGTAAAAATAAAAATATTATTAATACAAGAAAATAGAGATGTCAGGCTAATATAAAAACTATGAATAGAATTCATGAAAATTCAGCTAATCTAAATTTTTTAACTACACCAGTTACTAAATAAGAGGGATGTTTATATAAATTGCTGGTAATTTCTAGATTATTTATATGTATAGCATGACATGTTTTATAAATTTATCTATGAATTCTAAAAAGCTGATTAAGTATAATATTTCTAAACAATAGAATCGAGTTGCAGGAATTAAATGGTAAGATTTTATTAATGCTAAAATTAAAATAGTCTTTTTTATCATATAAATTAGTAGCAATTCTATTAGAAGGTTCAATAATAAGATTCAATTCCAAAAAATTAATATTATTACTAATAGTAGCTTCATTAGGAATTAATTCCAAATTGTCTGGATAGAAATCTATATCTATGACATAATTTTCAGTATATACTAAGCAAATCAGATCATCCACATATCTGTATAATGCATAATCTATTGAAGTAAAAGACTGTCCATAATGATAAATGTATAAATTAGCTAACATACAGCTACTGCAGCCACCCTGTGGAACTCCCGAGACTTGTAAGTATAATTTATTTCCTTGGAAAATATAATTATTGAAAATAACAAAGTGAAGAAAAGTTTAGGAAAATTTATAATATATATATATATATATATATATATATATATATATATATATATACTATGATCTTAACTCTACAGGCTGTTAACGTTAAATTCTCTTTCCCAACTAAGTTCTATAAAAATAATTTTCCTTCCTCAATGGTAAGGGAAATATAAATCGGAATAACCTACTACGCATAAAGACTGACTTCCCTTATAAAATCTCCACACCACACCCTTCGTTCATACTCTGAAATTTCCTGCTGTCAAAAATTACCATCATAGCCCGAAGAGCGTTAACAAAGTAATCGGCAGAAGGACAAGATTACGAAATTTAATGTGGCTCATCCCTACCCCTCCCTAATAAATTTCTGTGAACGATTCATGTACCGGAAGATTAATCGTAATCGTTCGTTGGAGTAATAAAAAAAAATCTGATGTGGGCAGCACATGACTTTCCCTGCAAACTTATATCCACGTTCTATTTATTTCAATTAAATGTAATTCACTTTTAATTCAAATTTCGTTCTCATTCGGTAACCGGGCTTATTTTCAAAGGTGGCGTAGGGAAAGTACGAAAAACTAAAATATCTCGAGAACGGCTAGTCCTAGTGTAATGAGGTTGGTCTTATTCTTTTCGTCGTTAAACATTACGTATTAAACGGGCATTTAATGGATATATCTGAGTATACCAAGTTCTTTAGTTTAGATTTTGAAGATTTTTGCGGGCCGTTTTGCAAAAAAAGGCAGGTTATTTTTTTCCGAATCGTACCAAAATCTAATCAGCACCAGAGTGACCTATACGTGACTCATCTACCGAATTTTGTGAAATTCGGTTCATTAGTTTTTCAGCTAGAGTGGATACAAGCTTTTGCGGGCCATTTCGCAAAAAAAGGCGGGTTCTTTTATTCCGAATCGTACCCAAAACTAATCAGCACTAGCCCCGCCCACAAGTGACTTACCTACCAAATTTTGTGAAATTCGGTCGATTAGTTTTTTAGTTACAGTGGATACAAAATCTGCATAGACAGACAGACACACAGACACACAGACAGACAGACAGACACACAGACAGACAGACAGACAGACAGACAGACAGACAGACACACAGACACACGCACAGACGTCACGCTAAAAATGGTTTTTTCGTATTCTAGGGGTCTCGAAACGTGTAGATCCGTCGAAAACTCGAGTTGTGATTTTCGGCATGATTCCAATACTTTCCCTATACATTACCATGTATTGCAGGGAAAGTAATAATAGAGGGAGATTTAGGCCTAATGTTTATCGTTTAATCCGTAAGACTGGACAATATGTTACTACCCTCTAATAATGCGGGATTTGTAGAACTTAATGGAATTATGTGTTTAGAATTTTGCGTCTAAACACAAGACTTGAATTGTAGAATTTCATTGGATCATTGAATTATCAGTAATTACAAATCTGTTGTTTGTTTGATGATGTGCGTAATGGAAAAGGAACTAATAATAAAAAAGATGAAGTACATTAAATGAAAGAAGCAATATTAAATTTCTCTGTATTTTGAACAAAGATTTTAATTTCACTGAGAACATTTTATAATTTTTACAAAGTTGATAGTTTTACGTTAAGATTAATCTATAAACTTATAGATTAACCGATGGGTAATTGTTGCAACAATTACACAAGTGTAATAATGAAATGTATATCGTGTATGAAAAGTTTATGAAATTGTATAAAGTGTAAATTGTATAAGTGTATAAAGTGTATGAAATTACTAATTTTTTCGATTTCTAAGTATAAGCGGTGATGAATAAATAACAAACAAATAAGCCTATTTCGATGTGGCACTTAATATCATCTTACTTAAATCATCTTACATCGCGACGTATAATCATCTTACATCGCGACTTACAATCAGCGGCAGGTAAGAAAGTGATTTTATGGTAAATTTAAATAAATAGCAAGATCTATTCAAGTGTCGTAATTGTGACTATAATATTAAACGTTTCAGTAGTAAACAGTAACATATGCTGCTTTTTCATTTTAAACCATTTTGCACGAACAGGTTTTTGAAAAGTTGGAATATTTACATATTTAGATATAGTAATATTCAAAACAAAGAACAGAGAAGTAGTTCATTTTGAGCTGAGTTTTGCCCCATCTGTATGTTACTGTGAGTATAAAAAATTATATAAACACTGAGGAACTAACCAGAGAATTCAACATTCCAAGATGCAGTAATGTTCTGTGATTCTTAATTTATGGTGAAGATATTTATAATTGGATTTTCAATCCATTGAAATCTTCGATTTCGATAGTATATTTTTGAATTTTATACCAGTTAGGCCTACAGGATGTTTACCGCTTCTCTCTTCGGATCTCAAAGGATATAAAATTTGAAGAAAAGTGGCAGTGAAACCCAATATTGTTTCGGGAGCACCAGAGAGTAGCTTCTGGAGACGGAGCTTCACCATCTTCAATATTTATTTATTTATTTATTTATTTATTTTTGTCAGTCATACATAGTGGAATAAGTCCAATTACAATGATCACAGTACAGGGAACTATATATGTCAAAGTAAAATCCTCAAACGTGCATTTAAAAAAAAAATCAGACATAGTAAACAAATCAATACTATTAGTGTGAGACCAGAAATAGATCTCACACTAAGTGCTGTGTTATTAGTGAGACAGCTTTATGCCAGTAAATTTATTGTGTCTGAAACGTCAAACAATACCCCAGTCTCGATGACGCCTGTGTTTACGACACGTGAACTCAAAGGTCAGAGAAACTCATAAATTTAGGGGCCTCGAGACAAGGGGGTCGAACGAACTCTTAAAATAATGTAAAGAACGACATTGGATAAAAGACTAGCCAATTCAGATGAAGCTTGTAGCGTTACCCTCAAGCCGCAAATGAGAGCAAAGTGGGAGTGGCAGTCCGGAGGCAAAGAGAGCCACAACCTGTGACATAAGAACAAAATGAATAGACTTGAATAAAAATGTAAGAGATTAACAGCTCGAAATCAAGGAGCACGAAACTTAAAAAGATGTGTCGACTACGAGAATGACACAAGTACGAGTGTCGAGCTAGCAGTACACTATGATCGTCGAATTACGTGTGGTTGTTATTGCTGTGTAGACCCAGACCGTCCGACCTACCAGAAAGGGAATTACGTGTGGTGAATAAGTACTTCGAGTCTATTCCAGTAATATGATCTGCGAAGTACCTGGTGGTGACAAAGTACAAGACAGATTTGAAGGTATGTGTTCCTCAAATATTGACAGGTTATCAAGATACTTTAGGCATTTTAATACTGGTTGGTCTCACATGCTATCTTCCTAAATAATTTCTAAGCAGAGTAATTATTGTAATTGAGTATTTAAGTATGTTATGTGTTAATAAATTTTTTATTGTTAAAGTTAAAATGGTGCAGTCAATTTAGTATTATATTAATTAATTATTCTTTGACAGGACTCACGCGAAAGATAAATAATTGGAGGGTTAATAGCGGCACAACAAAGCAATGTACTACAATAATAAAAAATCTGATGTGGGCAACACATGACTTTCCTTATATAATGTAATGAATTTACTACTTTTACAGTAAAAAAATAGGTTTTTCTTATAGTAGATACTAATATTCTTTCCAAGACATTGAATATTCTTCAATTAGTCGTCATTTTCATTGATTTAGCGTCATTTTTATCCATTTGGCGAGATTTTCGTTAATTTGGCAACATTTCAAGAACTCGCCAAGTTGGCGACATTTCGCCAAATTCGTCGCCAAAATCTCGCCAAGCGTTATGCACTAAGAAATAAGTTATTCTTACAGCAGATAAATGACTATTGGCGTCCAAATACAAAAGTGTTACTCAGAGTATCTTTTTTCAAGAATGGAACGAGCTAGATCCACGAGAATGATGTCACTCAATTTATCGCATGATATTACATATGAAAAGTGAACATGTTTATCAATAGGAATTTTTTTTTTATTTTATATGACTTTTTGATATTTTTTTTGAAAAATGTACAATATCTCAAAAACGGCTCATGTTACCGTTCTAAAATTTATGTCAATCGTTTTCTAATGAAAAATTACATAAGAAATGTCTATTTGCGTAACTTTATTAGTGGTTTTGATTTTTTGACGATTTTTTCAAAATTTTATTCGAAAATTTAGGGGGGTTCTGAACATTCGATTGCGTATAAAAACAACAGGCTTCCAGTGTTTATGGATTGTGATTTTTGTACCAAATTTGGTTCAAATCGGTCCATTCGTTCGTCAGTTATCGTCTCCACAGACCCACTGACACACACACACACACACACTTACACACACACACACTCACACACACACACACACACACACACACACACACACACACACACACACACACACACACACACACACACACACAGACATCACTTCAAAAATGTTTGATTCGTGATCAGGGATGCTTGAAACGTGCTCTCCCGTCGAAAACTCGAATTCGAATTTTCGACCCTGTCACAATACTTTCCTTATACATTATGTATATAAGGAAAGTAATGAGTCCATATGAGCAATTTACTATCATGTATTAAGTTTAATTTAACCAAATCTTTATGTTAAATAATAATAGTATTCTTTATATAATACTGAGTTACCATAATTAGAACATAAATTAAATAATGTCTAATATTTAAAAACAGTAAAATTTATCAAAAAATTGCGATTAACATTAGCTGGAATGTGAAGTAGCATATGACACCTTAAACTAGGTTTGCTAGCAAAAAATCAATCATATTTAAAAGTTCAGTACAATTAGTCTGATTTTTGAGTAACTTCTTTAAAATCATCATGCACGACATATTTCCCCGAGATTTTAAGTAATTAATACCAAGCAAGTCTCTGGGATAGACATAAGAAATGTTACCAGAGTATAAATCACTGACCTTGAAATAAAGGAACCTCACAAACTTATTTTGAATATTGACTATAAATCGTGATTTAAATGCAGTTAGTATTAGTTACCACAGGACAGTCTTAGGACATAAAATTTCAGAATAGTTCTATAGAATAACTATGTCAACAAGTTTCTTGATATTTATTTCAGATAATATTGAAACAGCACTCTATATTTTAGCAATTCCGCACGTAAATGCAAATGCATCTTGACTTTTGTAAACCCGAGGAGTTGCTATAAGCAAAATCATTGTCATATAATGAAAGACCAAGGCGTATTCAGTGAATGTCTTGATAAAAATGAAGATAAAACTTTACAAGCGACATCAAAGTTATGGAGAAGCACAAGTATATACCGTAACAATACTTCAAGCAATAACTTCCAAAAATATTTTATAAGACATTTGGCTTTGGTAAATTTAGAAAGTTGATAAAAAGGAATATTCCAGCAAATTCTGAAGAATCAAGATACTCATATCAACTTTTGTTATTTCAGCATATATGAAAATAGCTAGAAATATCAGTATATGTAAATATAGAAAAAGGCAAAAGTAGCTTCCCATTGTTCTGTATCGTATCTTAGGTCTTAACATCAAGGCCAACAATGAACACAATATTTAAACAATATTTATCAGAGTTTGTAGAAAGTCTGCCCAGAAAGAAAGTTTGAAATTTTGACTATTTTACCTGCATCCATGCATTAAAGGGATTTCTCATAAGTCCTTATACATCTTGATTATTTTCTTCATTAACTTTTGATTATTTTCTTCATACCCAGAGCGTCCGAACTACCCGAAGATGTAAGGTATCTGTTTGGGCGATCGCGAAGTATCCCCTAATTTAGACTGAAACCCAGTGGGGGCTGAATCCGCAGGGATCGTACCCTCCTTCTTCTACCACCAACTTCTCAGAACAGTTTACTAACCTACATATTTAATGTGGCCATATGCCGCCCAGGCGGTGAAGTGGATAGCGTCTTCGGCTGCTGTCTTGTGGGCTTGAGTTCGAATCCCGAATAAGGCATGGATGTTTCTCGAATATAAAGTCAGTCTTCCGCTTTCTGGGTCCTCGTCTAAATGTGATACTGCACCCCCTTCGACCTTCGTCAGTGATGCGTTCTTGTAATAAAACTTTGTTCTCTCGTCTTGTGTCTTTTTTCGTTCTTTTCTGCTTCCTGCGTCACTGGTCCTGAATCCACTCCGCCGAAACAGGAGGTCATCTGTTACAACAACAACAACAATGTGCCCGTACTCCACTGAACTCGGGGACAGTTTAAGCAGAGCCGGAAATCGAACTCGGGTTGTCCGGCTGCAACCCCCGCTCGCTAATGCGGGCTGTCCCATCATTTTTACTTTCCTTATATACATAATGTATAAGGAAAGTATTGTGACGGGGTCGAAAATTCGAAATCGAGTTTTCGACGGGAGAGCACGTTTCAAGCATCCCTGATCACGAATCAAACATTTTTGAAGTGATGTCTGTCTGTGTGTGTGTGAGTGTGTGTGTGTGTGTGTGTGTCAGTGAGACTGTGGAGACGATAACTGACGAACGAATGGACTGATTCAAACCAAATTCGGTATAAAAATCATAATCCATAAACACTGGAAGCCTGTTGTTTTTATACGTAATCGAATGTTCAGAACCCCCCTGAATTTTCGAATAAAATTTTGAAAAAATCGTCAAAAAATCAAAACCACTAATAAAGTTACGCAAATAAACATTTCTTATGTAATTTTTCATTACAAAACGATTGACAGAAATTTTAGAACGCTAACGTGAACCGTTCTCGAGATATTGCACATTTTTCAAAAAAATTATTAAAAAGACATATAAATTGAAAAAAAAAATTGCTATTGAGAAACATGTTCACTTTTCATATGTAATACCATGCGATAAATTGGGTGACATCATTCTCGTGGATCTAGCTTGTTTCTTCGTTCATAACGCTTGGCGAGATTTTGGCGACGAATTTGGCGGAATGTCGCCAACTTGGCGACTTTTTGAAATGTTGCCAAATTAACGAAAATCTCGCGAAATGGATAAAAATGACGCTAAATCAATGAAAATGACGTCTGATTGTCGAAAATTCAATATCTTGGAAAGAATATTAGTATCTACTATAAGAAAAACCTATTTTTTTACTGTAAAAGTAGTAAATTTTTTACATTATATAAGGAAAGTCATGTGTTGCTCACATCAGATTTTTTTTAACTTTAAAATTAGTAAATTCATTGCATTATATAAGGAAAGTCATGTGTTGCCCACATCAGATTTTTAACTTTTGATTGAAGTTTTTTAGAGTTTCAGAAGCATGATATATTGATAGAAAAGCGAAAATGCTGTATATCGATTGAGAAAGTTTTCAACGCTTCTTGCGTCGAATTGAGAAAGTTATAATTTCTATCTCGAATAAAGATCAAAGGCGAAAACTTTTAATTGCAAAGTTGTAGAGTGTTCTGTATTTTGTATGGAAAGATGCACGGTTTATACATTACATGTACAGAGACAATGACATGATTTAACTATTGTGTTACATCATTTTACATACTGGATAATTAATGTACTGCATTTCTCTGCCATTTTTTACAACAGTTATGTTTTACTGAAAAAATGATAGTCTATATATATAAAGAAGAAAAATGTGTATGTATGATCCACCATAACTGAAGAACGGCTGCACCGAATTTCATGAAATTTGTCTTGGTAGTCCTGAAATCACCCCAGAAAAAACATAGGTCTTGTTTCGAGTTTCTACGACCAGTGGTTCTCGAGATATTAGTGAAAAAAACGACACTTTTCCTAGGACTTCTACTCTCTAACTCCATGACTCACAACGAAACAGGTTGGACATTGTTGGTTTAAAACGTGAAATTCAATTAAATCTCTGAGTTTTGTGGGAGTTAATTGAACGTATTAGACAATTTTGAAAATCGCAGGTTTGACATATGAATTTAAATGGAAACCTTCCCCATGGTTTATTTCTCACAGGCTTACTCAACACTGAGTTTTGTGGGAGTTTATTGAACATATTAGACACTTTTGAAAATCGCATGTTTGAGATATGAATTTAAATGGAAACTATCACCATGGTTTATTTCTCACATGCTTACTCAACAACGAAAAGTATTAAGAAATCCCAGAAACGATAAATCATGCATAAAGCATTGATTATGAAACACTTTCCAACTTTAATTTTATTTAAACATCTCTAAAATGCGATACATTCAGCGGTAATATATCACAATCGGCCCTATATGTTCCGGTGTAATTTGTATCATAGTTTTGCATGGTAAATACCGAACAACGCAGGGTAATCGCTGCTGGTTTTGAATAAAATAAAATTAGCTTATTACAGAGATCATTATTTTCCCATCCGTATGTCCTCCGCCATGTCCTTCAGAAGTACAATTGAGACATATCCATAATTATCGATATTTGTTGACCTCATTCATTATCGTCTGTGTATGGGTAAACTAGATGCCTTTCTATACTCAATAGATTGAGAACGCTTTAAAAAACTTTGTAGTTGAAAAATTTCGCCTATCTCGCTTCGTTTTCGAGATAGGAATTTCGACTTTTTCAATTCGCCGCTAAAGGCTCTGAAACTTTTCTCAATAGATAGCTCATATTCGCTTTTTTATTAATAAAATTTTCTTTCGTGGCTATTGAACACTTCAATCGAAAGTTTAAATGATGTAAAATGACTTATAAGGGAACACGCTAAAATCTCCATACTTCACATAATGATGCAGAAAAAGTTAAAATATTTCAATGTTTAGCTTTGTAAACATTACCGATATTAGCTACCTGACTTTTTCATCTATCTACTATAAAATAAATCTAATAAGCAAAGGGGGCAGCTATTTTTAGACTGAGACAAAATCAAATTCGAATATCTATACGGAGACTGCAGAACGAACACAAAAGTTTAAAGGATGTAAAATGACTTATGAAGGAACACTACATTTTATCCATACTGCACACAGTAATGCAGAAAAAGTCAAATTTCAAAATTTAGCTCTATAAGTATTGCCAATATTAGTTGCCTGACTTTATCGTCTATCTCTCTCAGATAATACAAATCTAATAAGGGAAGGATACAACTATATTCAGATTGAGACAAAATCAAAATCAAACATCCATACGGAAACGGCGGATCGAACACAAGGCTCTTTGCCGCAAAAAGAAGAAATGGAATGTTCGAAAGAATGCAGGCTAGGTGCCGAGTTTTTGAATTTATTGAGAATTTGAGTAAGACGGCGGCGTTTTTTTTCCTTCAGTAGATGCATATGTAAATATTCGAGTGGCTTCCATTTCAATCTGAAGCAGAGTTTAGTGTAGCTCGTAAGCTTTTGAACAGTTCGCATGATTTCGAAAACAGAAATTCTATAATTGACGCACTGCATTTATTTCTCACTTTCCCTATAATACATAGTCCTCAATTTATCGATACAATATTGTGTAAGTAACATTGAAGAAATATACAAACAGGTAAAGTAAAATCTTTGTTGTTTAGAGTATCCCCTTTATATGTAACTCAAATGTATGTGGAAATGCAAAGCTATGACATTGCAATTTAATTTAGTTTCAGTTAATTACAGAAAACGATCACATTTTATTGGAGGGAGTAAAATGGGTTAGCCCGATAAAGTACAAAATCTAAAGAATTAAAATAGACCACAAAATACAATGCCATTCTAAATTTGGATTTTCTATCTGCACTGATTTTCAAGTTATTCTATAAATACATTCTAATGGTTGGTCTAGAATGGGCTGGCAAGATAAGGTTCACAATCAAAGAAATTGAAATATATTTCAAAAAACAACGACATACTAAATTTTACGCTCCTGTCATAAATGAACTGGTTTAATTAGAGCCTCAAAAGTTGAATCACACTGGCAAACAAACAAACACCAGATCAAGTCAAACAAGAAGGATCAATCATGCATAAAGCATTGATTATGATACACTTTCCAGCTGAAATGCGATTTTATTTAAACATCTCTAAAATGAGATACATTCAGCACTGATGTATTTCAAATGATCATATTACTACAGTAATTTATTATATTTGAAAACTTAAAACTTCATCGAAAAAATGAACTTTCTTCAAATGACGTCATTGAAATATATATCGTCTGGCTCTCTATATAAAAACAGTGAATATTTAATTCATACACATTTATTCCAGACTCCAGAGTTAAATAATTTTGCGTTAAAAAATTCAGCAATTTTTATACAACTCATCTTACAAGCATTTGTTTATATACTGCATCCATTAAATTAGACTTCGTTGTAGAATCAAAGTAGTTTGGGGATCATTTAAACTAAAAAATATTGTAATTGCGTTGGCACATAATATAGATGCACAGAAAATACGCAAAAATAAAGCGGTTTTAGGACAGATGCAACACTAAATATAAATTTAAAAGATCTTTAAAAATCCCAATTTTTACACAAGGAGAAATAGATGGATACCATATTATATTTTGATGTGGGTCACGTGTTCTCTTCATCTTATATGGGTGGAATTATTATTTTAATATTTATTTAAAAATTTACCGAACATATTTTGTTGAAATATTTTTATATATTTTATGGGATAACTTGAATATTTCCTAAAATTTTCGAAGCATTTTGTGAATTTAAAACTTTCGCTTAAAAATGCTGAAAAATTAGGTCACATAGGGTTCAATGTATTTCATTTTTTCAACCCGGGTTCAATCCAAAACTAATTGGATGATATTATTCATTTACGTTCCCATATGTCCCACAGACCGTCTCAACAAGAAATTCTAAAATTTCATTTTGATAAAGTCACTTTACGGCAGTTATCGCGCGAACGGACTGGCAGACAGACAGACAGACAGACAGAAAAAACAGAATGAACAAAGTCATAAACACTTTTCAACTATGTTGTAAATTGCCAATAAGAGATTGTAAAAAATATATATAAATGTATATGACAGGAAATTAAATACATGGTTTACAAAAAGGTATTTAAGTACCCCAATAACTTTCTAAGGAAAGGTTCATATGTGTACGTGTTAGACTTATGTATAGTAAAGTGACCATGCTCAATCGAAGTGATTGCAGGGCCCCTAGCGGAGAACATATAAAATTTGAATAATTATTCCTCAAAGAAACGAGACAGAAAAAATGCTAATACAAAGTTGCAGTAATTAGTAAAAATAGACATCGGGAACACGCACGACTTCAATAAGGAAAGCAATAAGTACCGGCTAAATTTAACTTATCGTATGAGCAACAAACACTCATGAGTCGTGACAAGTACGTATTAAATTTTATTAATACGAAGTTAGTCAAGCATATCCAACATCCGGGCGCGGTAGCCCTGTGGTTAGCGCGCGGAGGTTGCACTCGGTAGTCCCGGGTTCGATTCCCGCCGCTGCCCAAACTGCCGCCGTGTTAACGCGGAGTACGATCACGTTAAACATGTGGGTCCGTAAGTCCTTTCGAGAGGTTGGTGGTAGGGGAAGGAGGGTACGGTCCCTGTGGATGCCTCCCCCACTGGGTTCCGGTCTAAATTGGGTGGCACTTCCCGGCCGTCCAAACAGATACCTTACACCTTTCTGGTAGGTCGGACGATCTGGGTCGAAGAAGAAGAAAAAGAAGCATATCCAACATCCAATAAAAAACTGTTTATCATTGTAAACGTTTGATGTCATCGGTAAAAGAGTTGCCAGGACATTAAATTACAAACGGAAAATTATGTTTTTATTTCCACATTTTTAACACTTTACAACAAAGTTGAAAAGTGTTTATGACTTTGTTCATTCTGTCTGTCTGTCTGTCTGTCCGTTAGCACGATAACTGCCGTAAAAATGACTTAATCAAAATGAAATTTTAGTATGTTGTTCAGACAGTCTGTAGGACCTATGGGAATATAAATGAATAATATCACCCAATTAGTTTTGGATTGAACCCGGGTTGAAAAAATGAAATACATTGAGCCCTATGGGACCTAATTTTTCAAACATTCTTTAAGCGGATTTAAAATTCACAAATTGCTTCGAAAATTTTAGGTAATAGTCAAATTGTTCCATAAAATATATAAGAAAAAATTCAGCGAAATATATTCAGCAGTTTTTTAAATAAAAATTAAAACAATAATTACACATCTTATATGAAACGATCACGTGACCATGATATGAAACGATCACATGACCCACTTCAAAATGATATATGGCATCCATCTTGTTTCAAAATCGTGATTTTTTAAACTTCTTTTTAATTCATATTGAGTGTTGTATCCGTCCTAAAACTACTTTATTTTTGCTTAAATTATGTGCATCTACATACTAAAACAACACAATGGCAATATATTTGAGTTTAAATTCTCATTCAAATTTGATTATTTCTACAACTAAGCCTATTTTTCACCTATGTAAAATGTAAACAGCAAAATATGTAGAATGAGTTGTATTAGAATTACTGTATTTCTTTAACACAAAATAATTCAGTCCATGGAGTCTGCGTGGCTGATATGAATGAAATATTAATTGATTTTATAAACAGAAGGACAATTTTTTTCGATGAAGTTTTAAGCATAAAGTTTATGAATTGTAGCTCCATGGTCTTAATTTTTAAATAAAATAAATTATTATAGTATTGTGATGAATGAAATGGAGACAGTTATGAATGAAATCCTGCTTTTATAGAGAGATCCAGGCGTGTTATTTTTTCTATGACGTCATTTGAATTTATTTCAGTTGTTTTCGATGAAGTTTTCAAATATAATAAATTATCGTAATATTATGATTGTTTTAAAAATATTACCGTGGAATGTATTGCATTTTAGAGATATTTAAACCAGGCAATTTATATTTCAATGCCGTCATTTGAATGAAGTTCATTTTTTTCTATGAAGGTTTAAGTTTTCAAATATAATAAATCAATGTAGTATTGGGATAAGTTTTAAAATATTACCGAGGAATGTATTGCATTTTCGACTTTTTTAAACAACATTGCATTGAAGTTGGAAAGTAATTCATTATCAATACTTTAAGCATGATTGATCTTTCTTGTTTAAATACGTATAAATGTTTTAATGTTGTGTGATGATGTAAAATATTCCTTTTTCAACCAATAGCAATTTCAAGTAACGAAAGTCCTTTGAATAAGTATTAGCACGCTGAATCCTCGACTGCTTTCTTCCGTGTTTGTGATGTGTGA
This sequence comes from Amaurobius ferox, assembly GCA_951213105.1. Lineage (NCBI taxonomy): Eukaryota > Metazoa > Arthropoda > Arachnida > Araneae > Amaurobiidae > Amaurobius > Amaurobius ferox. The sequence goes on along the minus strand of OX578151.1, from coordinate 78,205,425 downwards.
CTCTAGATTATATCTCCAGTATCAACTTCACAACCAGCAGATATTACTAGAACGATGCCTTTTTGTATGCAGTCGAGTGAATTCTAGTCTCAATGACCATTCAATTCTGGTCTCAATGACCATCATTCAGGTTCATCAATTGAAATCTGGTCTCAATGACTATTCAATTCTGATCTCAATGACCATCATTCTGGTTCATCGATTGAATTCTGATCTCAATGACCATTCAATTCTGGTCTCAATGACCATCATTCTGGTTCATCAATTGAAATCTGGTCTCAATGACTATTCAATTCTGATCTCAATGACCATCATTCTGGTTCATCGATTGAATTCTGATCTCAATGACCATTCAATTCTGGTCTCAATGACCATTCAATTCTGGTCTCAATGACCATCATTCTGGTTCATCAATTGAAATCTGGTCTCAATGACTATTCAATTCTGATCTCAATGACCATCATTCTGGTTCATCGATTGAATTCTGATCTCAATGACCATTCAATTCTGGTCTCAATGACCATTCAATTCTGGTCTCAATGACCATCATTCTGGTTCATCAATTGAAATCTGGTCTCAATGACTATTCAATTCTGATCTCAATGACCATCATTCTGGTTCATCGATTGAATTCTGATCTCAATGACCATTCAATTCTGGTCTCAATGACCATCATTCTGGTTCATCAATTGAAATCTGGTCTCAATGACTATTCAATTCTGATCTCAATGACCATCATTCTGGTTCATCGATTGAATTCTGGTCTCAATGACTTTTCAATTCTGATCTCAATGACTATTCAATTCTGATCTCAATGACCATCATTCTGGTTCATCGATTGAATTCTGATCTCAATGACCATTCAATTCTGGTCTCAATGACCATTCAATTCTGGTCTCAATGACCATCATTCTGGTTCCTCAATTGAAATCTGGTCTCAATGACTATTCAATTCTGGTCTCAATGACCATCATTCTGGTTCATCGATTGAATTCTGATCTCAATGACCATTCAATTCTGGTCTCAATGACCATTCAATTCTGGTCTCAATGACCATCATTCTGGTTCATCAATTGAAATCTGATCTCAATGACCATTCAATTCTGATCTCAATGACCATCATTCTGGTTCATCGATTGAATTCTGATCTCAATGACCATTCAATTCTGGTCTCAATGACCATTCAATTCTGGTCTCAATGACTATTCAATTCTGATCTCAATGACCATCATTCTGGTTCATCGATTGAATTCTGATCTCAATGACCATTCAATTCTGGTCTCAATGACCATTCAATTCTGGTCTCAATGACCATCATTCTGGTTCATCAATTGAAATCTGCTCTCAATGACTATTCAATTCTGATCTCAATGATCATCATTCTGGTTCATCGATTGAATTCTGATCTCAATGACCATTCAATTCTGGTCTCAATGACCGTTCAATTCTGGTCTCAATGACCATCATTCTGGTTCATCAATTGAAATCTGATCTCAATGACCATTCAATTCTGATCTCAATGACCATCATTCTGGTTCATCGATTGAATTCTGATCTCAATGACCATTCAATTCTGGTCTCAATGACCATCATTCTGGTTCATCAATTGAAATCTGGTCTCAATGACTATTCAATTCTGATCTCAATGACCATCATTCTGGTTCATCGATTGAATTCTGATCTCAATGACCATTCAATTCTGGTCTCAATGACCATTCAATTCTGGTCTCAATGACCATCATTCTGGTTCATCAATTGAAATCTGGTCTCAATGACTATTCAATTCTGGTCTCAATGACCATCATTCTGGTTCATTAATTGAAATCTGGTCTCAATGACTATTCAATTCTGATCTCAATGACCATCATTCTGGTTCATCGATTGAATTCTGATCTCAATGACCATTCAATTCTGGTCTCAATGACCATCATTCTGGTTCATCAATTGAAATCTGGTCTCAATGACTATTCAATTCTGATCTCAATGACCATCATTCTGGTTCATCGATTGAATTCTGATCTCAATGACCATTCAATTCTGGTCTCAATGACCATTCAATTCTGGTCTCAATGACCATCATTCTGGTTCATCAATTGAAATCTGGTCTCAATGACTATTCAATTCTGGTCTCAATGACCATCATTCTGGTTCATCGATTGAATTCTGATCTCAATGACCATTCAATTCTGGTCTCAATGACCATTCAATTCTGGTCTCAATGACCATCATTCTGGTTCATCAATTGAAATCTGATCTCAATGACCATTCAATTCTGATCTCAATGACCATCATTCTGGTTCATCGATTGAATTCTGATCTCAATGACCATTCAATTCTGGTCTCAATGACCATCATTCTGGTTCATCAATTGAAATCTGGTCTCAATGACTATTCAATTCTGATCTCAATGACCATCATTCTGGTTCATCGATTGAATTCTGATCTCAATGACCATTCAATTCTGGTCTCAATGACCATTCAATTCTGGTCTCAATGACCATCATTCTGGTTCATCAATTGAAATCTGTTCTCAATGACTATTCAATTCTGATCTCAATGATCATCATTCTGGTTCATCGATTGAATTCTGATCTCAATGACCATTCAATTCTGGTCTCAATGACCATTCAATTCTGGTCTCAATGACCATCATTCTGGTTCATCAATTGAAATCTGATCTCAATGACCATTCAATTCTGATCTCAATGACCATCATTCTGGTTCATCGATTGAATTCTGATCTCAATGACCATTCAATTCTGGTCTCAATGGCCATCATTCTGGTTCATCAATTGAAATCTGGTCTCAATGACTATTCAATTCTGATCTCAATGACCATCATTCTGGTTCATCGATTGAATTCTGATCTCAATGACCATTCAATTCTGGTCTCAATGACCATTCAATTCTGGTCTCAATGACCATCATTCTGGTTCATCAATTGAAATCTGGTCTCAATGACTATTCAATTCTGGTCTCAATGACCATCATTCTGGTTCATCGATTGAATTCTGATCTCAATGACCATTCAATTCTGGTCTCAATGACCATTCAATTCTGGTCTCAATGACCATCATTCTGGTTCATCAATTGAAATCTGGTCTCAATGACTATTCAATTCTGGTCTCAATGACCATCATTCTGGTTCATCGATTGAATTCTGATCTCAATGACCATTCAATTCTGGTCTCAATGACCATCATTCTGGTTCATCAATTGAAATCTGGTCTCAATGACTATTCAATTCTGGTCTCAATGACCATCATTCTGGTTCATCGATTGAATTCTGATCTCAATGACCATTCAATTCTGGTCTCAATGACCATTCAATTCTGGTCTCAATGACCATCATTCTGGTTCATCAATTGAAATCTGATCTCAATGACCATTCAATTCTGATCTCAATGACCATCATTCTGGTTCATCGATTGAATTCTGATCTCAATGACCATTCAATTCTGGTCTCAATGACCATCATTCTGGTTCATCAATTGAAATCTGGTCTCAATGACTATTCAATTCTGATCTCAATGACCATCATTCTGGTTCATCGATTGAATTCTGATCTCAATGACCATTCAATTCTGGTCTCAATGACCATTCAATTCTGGTCTCAATGACCATCATTCTGGTTCATCAATTGAAATCTGTTCTCAATGACTATTCAATTCTGATCTCAATGATCATCATTCTGGTTCATCGATTGAATTCTGATCTCAATGACCATTCAATTCTGGTCTCAATGACCATTCAATTCTGGTCTCAATGACCATCATTCTGGTTCATCAATTGAAATCTGATCTCAATGACCATTCAATTCTGATCTCAATGACCATCATTCTGGTTCATCGATTGAATTCTGATCTCAATGACCATTCAATTCTGGTCTCAATGACCATCATTCTGGTTCATCAATTGAAATCTGGTCTCAATGACTATTCAATTCTGATCTCAATGACCATCATTCTGGTTCATCGATTGAATTCTGATCTCAATGACCATTCAATTCTGGTCTCAATGACCATTCAATTCTGGTCTCAATGACCATCATTCTGGTTCATCAATTGAAATCTGGTCTCAATGACTATTCAATTCTGGTCTCAATGACCATCATTCTGGTTCATCGATTGAATTCTGATCTCAATGACCATTCAATTCTGGTCTCAATGACCATTCAATTCTGGTCTCAATGACCATCATTCTGGTTCATCAATTGAAATCTGATCTCAATGACCATTCAATTCTGATCTCAATGACCATCATTCTGGTTCATCGATTGAATTCTGATCTCAATGACCATTCAATTCTGGTCTCAATGACCATCATTCTGGTTCATCAATTGAAATCTGGTCTCAATGACTATTCAATTCTGATCTCAATGACCATCATTCTGGTTCATCGATTGAATTCTGATCTCAATGACCATTCAATTCTGGTCTCAATGACCATTCAATTCTGGTCTCAATGACCATCATTCTGGTTCATCAATTGAAATTTGGTCTCAATGACTATTCAATTCTGGTCTCAATGACCATCATTCTGGTTCATCGATTGAATTCTGATCTCAATGACCATTCAATTCTGGTCTCAATGACCATCATTCTGGTTCATCAATTGAAATCTGGTCTCAATGACTATTCAATTCTGATCTCAATGACCATCATTCTGGTTCATCGATTGAATTCTGATCTCAATGACCATTCAATTCTGGTCTCAATGACCATCAGTCTGGTTCATCAATTGAAATCTGGTCTCAATGACTATTCAATTCTGATCTCAATGACCATCATTCTGGTTCATCGATTGAATTCTGATCTCAATGACCATTCTATTCTGGTCTCAATGACCATTCAATTCTGGTCTCAATGACCATCATTCTAGTTCATCAATTGAAATCTGGTCTCAATGACTATTCAATTCTGATCTCAATGACCATCATTCTGGTTCATCGATTGAATTCTGATCTCAATGACCATTCAATTCTGGTCTCAATGACCATCATTCTGGTTCATCAATTGAAATCTGATCTCAATGACCATTCAATTCTGATCTCAATGACCATCATTCTGGTTCATCGATTGAATTCTGATCTCAATGACCATTCAATTCTGGTCTCAATGACCATCATTCTGGTTCATCAATTGAAATCTGGTCTCAATGACTATTCAATTCTGATCTCAATGACCATCATTCTGGTTCATCGATTGAATTCTGATCTCAATGACCATTCAATTCTGGTCTCAATGACCATCATTCTGGTTCATCAATTGAAATCTGGTCTCAATGACTATTCAATTCTGATCTCAATGACCATCATACTGGTTCATCGATTGAATTCTGATCTTAATGACCATTCAATTCTGGTCTCAATGACCATCATCCTGGTCCATCAATTGAAATCTGGTCTCAATGACTATTCAATTCTGGTCTCAATGACCATCATTCTGGTTCATCGATTGAATTCTGATCTCAATGACCATTCAATTCTGGTCTCAATGACCATTCAATTCTGGTCTCAATGACCATCATTCTGGTTCATTAATTGAATTCTGGTCTCAATGACCATCATTCTGGTTCATTAATTGAATTCTCGTCTCAATGACCATCATTCTGCTTCATTAATTGAATTCTGGTCTCAATGACCATTCAATTCTGGTCTCAAAGACTATCAGTCTGCTTTATCAATTGAAGTTCCTTATCAATGATCAATCTATTCTGGTCTCAGTGACCAACCATTATTCTGGTTCATCAGTTGAATTCTGGTATCAATGATCATTTAATTCTAGACTCAATGACCGACATTCAATTAATCATTCTGGTCTCTATGATGTCGCTATACGATGTTGTCGCTATACGAATACTTGCTTACGCTCAACGTATCAACACATTTTTGTCATTTTTAACGAGCAGTTTGAAAACCAGCATATCTTAATGTCTGTTGAGGACCCACCACATAACTGTCAACATGCACATCTCTTGCAAATAACATCCTCCTTGAATGACTCCATACTTTTTATATGCTCTTCCATATGAAATAGCGGATACATGCAAAAGAAGAAAAAAACTTGTTATGAGTCACAATATTGTAATAGTCAATGTCCAAGTTCATACTCACCGAACTTGACTCAAGGGAACTTTCTCCAGCCTGAACTTGACCATTAGAGACTGATGCGGCCTGTGCTGAATCTTTATAGATTTCTTAGAGAGGTTCTTAAACACCCCAATAACTACATGGGTGTATATGTTAGATCTATCTAAAGTAAAGTAATTATGTCCGAACGTATTAAAGGGGTTTAGATGCGCTTCTAGAGCGGGTAACCTGAAAGTTTGGATAACAATCCCAGCAACAAAGTGAGATAGTTGCAACAAAGCGATTACAATTTAAGGCCTTATCTAAACACACAATAAAATGATTACAGAATCCACAATAAAATGGTTACGGAAGACATTTATTTAAAAGATATGGTTATTCTCAAATTACTGTATTATTCGGGAATGGGACAATAAACAGCACATATATGAGTAGTGTGAGACCAGAAATAGATCTGACACTTTGGTGAGACAATTTTATGTACAATATTTATTGTGTCTGAAACGGCAAACAATACTTCCAGTCTGGATGACGCCAGGTTTTACAGCACGTGATCCCAGAGGTCAGATAAAACCATAAACCAGGAGTGTCAAGACAGAGGGGGCCGAGCGGGTCCTTACGAAAATGGAAATAACGACATTGGATAAAAGGTTAACCAATGGTGAAGGTGCCTGTTGTGTCACCTGAATGCTGCAAATCAGAGAAAAAGGGAAAAATCAGGGATACTGACCAGGCAACCGTGTAGGTTTTTGCCTATTAGCGGCCAGCCTCAAGAGAAAAGGGGGAGTAACACCTCCGAGGAAAAATGTGGCACAGTGTTTAGAAATAAATATATACTATTATATATATTACTGCTAAATTGACATGGTCGTAAATTGCTCGAATAGTGGTACTTATTTATTAAATTGTACATTGCTTTGTTGTGCCGCTATTAATACCCTCCAATTATTTTACTTTCGCGCGAGTTCTGTAAAATAATTATTAATTAATATAGTACTAAATGGATTACACCGCTTTAACTTTAACAATGAAACATTTATTAACAACATAAAATTCGTATTAAATTCATTACACAATTAATTATATTGTTTCGGCGGCGGGAACATGTGAGACCACTTAAATTGCCTAAAATATGTTTAGACCTAGATATCGTTTTGAGGAACACATACCTGCAAGTCTGCCGTGGGCTTTGTTAGCAGCACGTACTTGATGTCGTTCTTATTACTAGCATTGGGTTCACACTACTAGCTTTGGGTTGGGACCTCTGGGTACACATGCTGTAAAACCTGGCGTCATCCAGACTGGAAGTATTGTTTGCCGTTTCAGACACAATAAATATTGTACATAAAACTGTCTCACCAAAGTGTGAGATCTATTTCTGGTCTCACAAGTAGAAATCAAGTATTGAGCTTGTTTAATGTATCTTCTTCCATGAATATTTGAATTTCAGAAAAATATTACCTCGCAGCATTGCAGATGCCATCGTGTTAAAACCGTGTGAGAGGCGTTTATTGCCTTCCGTATACGAGTTTCTCTCGTCCCTGGTGTCGATTCCTACTATTTAGACATTGGTTTGCAAATTTGTCATTGGCTTTGTTGGTCTATCTCGCCATGCTATGGATTTAGCTATCCTGTTTTTTTTTATTATCCATTAAAGTCTCTGCAATCACGTTCAATCTATCAGGCGTGATCAGTTTACAATAAATAGACCGAACGTAGACAAGTTTGTAACTTTCCTTACAAATGTATTGGAATGTGTAAGTTATTGCATGAAACTCTATGCTGGCAGGAGCATCAAAAACACGAAACCGATCCTTGGATGCTGGTATCTATTTAAGAAGTGCAATCCTAGAATGTACTATGAAAATAAAAATGTTAATAGGCAGAGTCCAAACCATGGAGGTAAAAGTAAGAAGTTAAAACTTTATATTAAGAAAACGCCAATACCGATTGAGACAATAATTCAGGTTGCGCTGGGATAAGATAAATAGCTCTATTTTGTTTGCATTTCTATGCCGAAAGGCCTAAATTATTTATTTAAACCGTCCATTTTGCAATTATAAATTATTAGCACAATGCAAAGTATAACTGAAATAATAAATAATATTCCTATGTATTCAAAATTATTCTGCCTTTCAATTTATTTTTATCTCCATATATTCTGTACTCTATCCTACAACTATGAAAACATACTGGTTAATTATACTCATAATTAGGGAAACCTTAATTTGAAAATCTAATGTGGGCAGCACATAACTTTTCTTATATAATGCAATGAATTTACTACTTTTACAGTAAAAAAATAGGTTTTTCTTATAGTAGATATTTATATTCTTTCCAAGATATTGAATTTTCGACGATTAGTAGTCATTTACATTGATTTAGCTTCATTCTTATCCAGTTGGCGCGATCTTCGTTAATTTGGCAACATTTAAAAAAGTCGCCAAGTTGGCGACATTACGCCAAATTCGTCGCCCAAATCTCGCCAAGCGTTATGGACGGAGAAATAAGTTATTCTTACAAGAGATAAATGACTATTGGCGTTCAAACACAAAAGTATTACTCAAAGTATCTTTTCTCATGAATGGAATGAGCTAGATCCACGAGAATGATGTCACCCAATTTATCGCATGATATTACATATGAAAAGTGCACATGTTTCCCAAGAGTTAATATTCATTTTTTTTATTTATGGGATTTTTTGATAAATTTATTTGAAAAATGTGCAATATCTCGGGAATGGTTCGTTCTAGCGTTCTAAAGTTTATGTCAATCGTTTTCTAAGGAAACATTACATAAGAAATGTCTATTTGCGTAACTTTATTAAAGGTTTTGATTTTTTGACAATTTTTTCACAATTTCACTCGAAAATTTAGGGGTGGGGGTTCTGAACATTCGATTGCGTTTATAAACAATAGGCTTCCAATATTTATGGATTGTGATTTTTGTACCAAATTTCATTCGAATCGCCCCATCTGTTCGTGAGATATCATCTACAAAGGCTCACTGACACCCACACACCCGGCCGTCCAAATAGTTGCTCAAATTCTCAGGAAGAGTCGGACGGTCTGGGTCTTCAACACACACACACACACACAGAGAGAGAGAGAGAGAGAGACATCACTTCAAAAATGTTCGATTCGTGATCAGGGATGCTTGAAACGTGCTCTCCCTTCGAAAACTCGAATTCGAATTTTCGACCCCTTCACAATACTTTCCTTATTATACCTTATGAATGTAAGGAAAGTAAAAATAATCAAAAATGCATACATTAAACACTACAGCTTTCTGTTGTGTCAACTAATAATAGCAGCTACTTTACTAACACTAGCGATACCAAGATATAATTCTTAAAGCATTATGGCAATTTCAAGCGTTTCATCCTTAGTAGTTTTATCTCCTTCTTTCTAACTCCATGGTTCAAACATCTCTGTTTTGTGAAAGGCAGACGATTATTCCTTTCCTTTAGACTTTCTTTTTCTTTCTTTCTTCTTTTATTCTTTTACTTCGCATAACTCGCATCTAACAAGCAATCGAGACTACAGAGAACATCCTGAGATTGTAGCGAAATGGAAATTGAACATTCATGTCAGGACTCTCTCTGCTTTTTGAATATAACTGTTATCTTCCGTAGAACATGAAAATAGAATTCTGGAAAGAATGCTGGGAAGGCAGGGAGAGTTTTTCATAACTTATTGAGAATTTCTGTGAGATACTTCTTTCTTCATCTTTATTTTAAAAGATGCATGTATAAATCTTCAAGTTGAGTTCAGTATGGATTAAAAGCTATAGCAGTTCTACTGATTTTGAAAGAAAAAATCTGATGTGGGCAGCACATGACTTTTCTTATATAATGCAATGAATTTACTACTTTTACAGTAAAAAAAATAGATTATTTTTATAGAAGATATTTATATTCTATACAAGATATTGAATTTTTGTCAATGAATCGTTATTTTCATTGATTTAGCGTCATTTTTATACATTTGGCGAATTTCTCGTTAATTTAACAACATTTTAAAAAGTCGCCAAGTTGGCGACATTCCACCAAATTCGTCGCTAAAATCTCGCCAAGCGTTATGGACGGAAAAATAAGTTATTCTTACAGCAGATAAATGACTATTGGCGTTCAAATACAAAAGTATTACTCAAAGTACCTTTTTTCGTGAATGGAACGAGCTAGATCTACGAGAGTGATGTCATCAAATTTATCGCATGGTATTACATATGAAAAATGAACATGTTTCTCAAAAGAAAATATTTTTTTTTATTTTATATGACTTTTTGATAATTTTTTTGAAAAATGTGCAATATCTCAAGAACAGTTCATGTTAGCGTTCTAAAATTTATGTCAACTGTTTTCTAATGAAAAATTACATAAGAAATGTCTATTTGCGTAACTTTATTAGAGGTTTTGATTTTTTCAAAATTTCACTCGAAAATTTAGGAGGATTCTGGATATTCGATTGCGTATAAAAACAATTGGCTTCCAGTGCTTAGGGATTTTAATTTTTGTACCAAATTTCGTTCGAATTGGTCCATTCGTTCGTCAGTTATCGTCTCTACAGACTCACTGACACTCACGCACACACACACACACACACACACGCACAGACATCACTTCAAAAATGTTAGATTCGTGATCAGGGATGCTTGCAACGTGCTCTCCCGTCGAAAACTCGAATTCGAATTTTCGACTCCGTCACAATACTTTCCTTATACATTATTGTATATAAGGAAAGTAAAAAATAAATAGCTGTTTTTTTCGCTTTTTGTTTTAAATATTTGAACTCAAATATTTGAACATATATTTTATCACTTTTATTATCTCAAATGCATTAAATTGTATTAATACTATTATCATTTTTACTCCTACTTTGGTAGCGAAATATATTTACACACTTAATAACAGTTTTGAATATCAAATCGGGTTTTAAATGTAAGCATAATTAACTGGGGCGTGGCTGAACTTGACTTTCTAATACCATAATTCTATTTCAGTAGATTTTTTTTATTTTACAAGAAACTTTTTGAAAAATCGGTATTATTGGTACAAATGATTACAATTATGGCATGTTACCTTTCACTTTAAAGGACTTGAAAAAAATCGTTCAATTGATAGCATACTTGAAATTGCACCCCTCGTGTGTGTGTGTGTGTGTGTGTGTGTGTGTGTGTGTGTCTGGGGAGGGGGAGGGTATCTGGCTCCGGAGAGAGCTGGTAACGTCACGAACATAAAAATTTTATGGCGGCTATTTTTTATAACAATGTTTAAAACTATTAAATATTGTGATCAGTATGCAATAAATAACCATGCACGATTATGTCAAATTTTGTTCTATGCTTCCATGTTAAAAAAATACAAATTTCGAATAAACTTCGAAATTTTCGCTCCAATAAAAAAAAAATTGCATTTAATTGAGAAGGAAATAATTTTAAAATTCAGGAACGGATTGGAATTTGGAACCCGATAATCATTTCATTATTTAGCATTATAATATTACTTTTCTGTTGACAAACAGCCTATTAGCGGCCCGAATTGAAAAACCGATCTGGAGCTGTCCAGACAGTTTGCGGATCCTACAAGTAGGCGATAATCAACATTTCAGCAGATAGGGTATTTTTATGATACTAGTTCTACTCATGCAATTTCTTGATAAGAAGTTCTAATCCTTAGAAGGAAGTCTCGGTGCTTAGACCAGGGGAACGATGACAGCAATTGGAGTAATGGGAGGAAACTGTCATTATCTGAAATGTTCTCCCTTATATGCTCAAGTATTATTGCAATATTAACTTTTGGTGGTGCACGTTAGTTGAATAAGAAGGATCTTTATATGAATATTGCCGCCACACGTAGAACTGTATCTGTATACGTAGTTTTTGAGTCTGTTTAAGATATAAGAAATATATATTTTATTCTGATTATGTTAACTGAGAAAGTTGTATATTGTCAATTAAATAAATTTGTTCTTTAGCCTCGTAAATTCTGTGTGTGGTGTGCTTTTACTTCCCAGTTAGGCTTTAATTATTCACAGAACTAGAAACACAATTGAAATTGCGCCATTTTTGAGAAGATGACATAAGAAATATCAAGTCAAAATCTTTACAATGGCGGCCGAACAGGTTACATCTCGGCAAATTCAAACAAATTAATAAACGGATGGTAGACAACGTCTAACACTTCGATTTTCCGCTACAGATGATATACACACATATTGAGACAAAGAGACGTGCAAATGTATTTCGTCATTTAAAATTAATGCCGCTGGAAGAAGTGCAAAGGAAATACATGAAAAGTCACATGGAAAACTTTGTACGTTCCAAAAGAAAATGAAAAAATATCATTAAAAAAATGTTAAGGAATATTCTTACTGTGCACATTTGGCGATGCCCTATTAATATTTTACGCAAAACTTTTTTATACTCCTTTTTGCAACGCTTTATGTTAATATCTCAAGCAATGGATGTCACGTAGAAAATCTTGAGATGGAAACAAAATTGAAATTGAACGAGCATAACGGCACTGTGATTCGTACATATCTGTTCTCCAACGTTACAAAATATAATTCAGGAAAATATGGCGGATGGAAAGATTTTTTGCAACTTATCTGAGTCAGATTTTTCTCTTTCCTTCCTCTATATAAATACAGCAGTCTAATGGGTTTGGAAATTATTGTGAAGGTAACATATGGAACGTCACATGGAAAACTTTGTGTTTCCCAAATGAAAATGACAAGAAAAATCATTAAGGAAATTTTAAGGAATATTTTTGCAGTGTAAGTTCAGCAACGTGATATCAATATTTTACGCAAAACTTTTTTGTACTCCTTTTTGCAACGCATCATGTGAATTTCTCAAGCAATGGATATTACGTAGAAAATCTTGGGATGGAAATAAAATTGAAATCGAACGAGCGTAAGGGAATTGTGATTCGTACATATTTGTTCTTTTCCGTTACAAAATATAATTCAGGAAAAAATGGCGGATGGAAAGATTTTTTGCAACTTATTGAGAATCTGAGTCAGATTTTTCTCTTTCCTTTCGCTATATAAATACAGTAGTATAATGCGTTTTGAAATTGTGAAGGTAACATATAGAAGGTCACATGGAAAACTTTGTGTTTCCCAAATAAAAATGACAAGAAACATCATTAAGGAAATTTTAAGGAATATTTTTGCAGTGTAAGTTCAGCGACGTGATATCAATATTTTACGCAAAACTTTTTTGTACTCCTTTTTGCAACGCATCATGTGAATTTCTCAAGCAATGGATATTACGTTGAAAATCTTGGGATGGAAATAAAATTGAAATCGAACGAGCGTAAGGGAATTGTGATTCGTACATATTTGTTCTTTTCCGTTACAAAATATAATTCAGGAAAAAATGGCGGATGGAAAGATTTTTTGCAACTTATTGAGAATCTGAGTCAGATTTTTCTCTTTCCTTCCTCTATATAAATACAGCAGTCTAATGGGTTTGGAAATTATTGTGAAGGTAACATATGGAAAGTCACATGGAAAACTTTGTGTTTCCCAAATGAAAATGACAAGAAAAATCATTAAGGAAATTTTAAGGAATATTTTTGCAGTGTAAGTTCAGCAACGTGATATCAATATTTTTCGCAAAACTTTTTTGTACTCCTTTTTGCGACGCATCATGTGAATCTCTCAAGCAATGGATATTACGTAGAAAATCTTGAGAAGGAAATAAAATTGAAATCGAACGAGCGTAAGGGAATTGTGATTCGTACATGTTTGTTCTTTTCCGTTACAAAGTATAATTCAGGAAAAAATGGCGGATGGAAAGATTTTTAGCAACTTATTGAGAATGTGAGTCAAATTTTTCTCTTTCCTTTCGCTATATAAATACAGTAGTATAATGGGCTTGGAAATTGTGAAGGTAACATATGGAAGGTCACATGGAAAACTTTTGTGTTTCCCAAATGAAAATGACAACAAACATCATTAAGGAAATTTTAAGGAATATTTTTGCAGTGTAAGTTCAGCGACGTGATATCAATATTTTACGCCAAACTTTTTTGTACTCCTTTTTGCAACGCTTTATGTGAATATTTCAAGCAATGGATGTCACATAGAAAATCTTGAGATGGAAACAAAATTGAAATCGAACGAGCATAACGGCACTGTGATTCGTACATATCTATTCTTCAACGTTACAAAATATAATTCAGGAAAAAATGGCGGATGGAAAGAATTTTTGCAACTTATCCGAGTCAGATTTTTCTCTTTCCTTCCTCTATATAAATACAGCAGTCTAATGGGTTTGGAAATTATTGTGAAGGTAACATATGGAAAGTCACATGGAAAACTTTGTGTTTCCCAAATGAAAATGACAAGAAAAATCATTATGGAAATTTTAAGAATATTTTTGCAGTGTAAGTTCAGCGACGTGATATCAATATTTTACGCAAAACTTTTTTTGTACTCCTTTTTGCAACGCTTTATGTGAATATTTCAAGCAATGGATATTACGTAGAAAATCTTGGGATGGAAATAAAATTGAAATCGAACGAGCGTAAGGGAATTGTGATTCGTACATATTTGTTCTTTTCCGGTACAAAATATAATTCAGGAAAAAATGGCGGATGGAAAGAATTTTTGCAACTTATTGAGAATCTGAGTCAGATTTTTCTCTTTCCTTTCGCTATATAAATACAGTAGTATAATGCGTTTTGAAATTGTGAAGGTAACATATAGAAGGTCACATGGAAAACTTTGTGTTTCCCAAATAAAAATGACAAGAAACATCATTAAGGAAATTTTAAGGAATATTTTTGCAGTGTAAGTTCAGCGACGTGATATCAATATTTTACGCAAAACTTTTTTGTACTCCTTTTTGCAACGCATCATGTGAATTTCTCAAGCAATGGATATTACGTAGAAAATCTTGGGATGGAAATAAAATTGAAATCGAACGAGCGTAAGGGAATTGTGATTCGTACATATTTGTTCTTTTCCGTTACAAAATATAATTCAGGAAAAAATGGCGGATGGAAAGATTTTTTGCAACTTATTGAGAATCTGAGTCAGATTTTTCTCTTTCCTTCCTCTATATAAATACAGCAGTCTAATGGGTTTGGAAATTATTGTGAAGGTAACATATGGAAAGTCACATGGAAAACTTTGTGTTTCCCAAATGAAAATGACAAGAAAAATCATTAAGGAAATTTTAAGGAATATTTTTGCAGTGTAAGTTCAGCAACGTGATATCAATATTTTTCGCAAAACTTTTTATTACTCCTTTTTGCGACGCATCATGTGAATCTCTCAAGCAATGGATATTACGTAGAAAATCTTGAGAAGGAAATAAAATTGAAATCGAACGAGCGTAAGGGAATTGTGATTCGTACATGTTTGTTCTTTTCCGTTACAAAGTATAATTCAGGAAAAAATGGCGGATGGAAAGATTTTTAGCAACTTATTGAGAATGTGAGTCAAATTTTTCTCTTTCCTTTCGCTATATAAATACAGTAGTATAATGGGCTTGGAAATTGTGAAGGTAACATATGGAAGGTCACATGGAAAACTTTTGTGTTTCCCAAATGAAAATGACAACAAACATCATTAAGGAAATTTTAAGGAATATTTTTGCAGTGTAAGTTCAGCGACGTGATATCAATATTTTACGCCAAACTTTTTTGTACTCCTTTTTGCAACGCTTTATGTGAATATTTCAAGCAATGGATGTCACATAGAAAATCTTGAGATGGAAACAAAATTGAAATCGAACGAGCATAACGGCACTGTGATTCGTACATATCTATTCTTCAACGTTACAAAATATAATTCAGGAAAAAATGGCGGATGGAAAGAATTTTTGCAACTTATCCGAGTCAGATTTTTCTCTTTCCTTCCTCTATATAAATACAGCAGTCTAATGGGTTTGGAAATTATTGTGAAGGTAACATATGGAAAGTCACATGGAAAACTTTGTGTTTCCCAAATGAAAATGACAAGAAAAATCATTAAGGAAATTTTAAGGAATATTTTTGCAGTGTAAGTTCAGCAACGTGATATCAATATTTTTCGCAAAACTTTTTATTACTCCTTTTTGCGACGCATCATGTGAATCTCTCAAGCAATGGATATTACGTAGAAAATCTTGAGAAGGAAATAAAATTGAAATCGAACGAGCGTAAGGGAATTGTGATTCGTACATGTTTGTTCTTTTCCGTTACAAAGTATAATTCAGGAAAAAATGGCGGATGGAAAGATTTTTAGCAACTTATTGAGAATGTGAGTCAAATTTTTCTCTTTCCTTTCGCTATATAAATACAGTAGTATAATGGGCTTGGAAATTGTGAAGGTAACATATGGAAGGTCACATGGAAAACTTTTGTGTTTCCCAAATGAAAATGACAACAAACATCATTAAGGAAATTTTAAGGAATATTTTTGCAGTGTAAGTTCAGCGACGTGATATCAATATTTTACGCCAAACTTTTTTGTACTCCTTTTTGCAACGCTTTATGTGAATATTTCAAGCAATGGATGTCACATAGAAAATCTTGAGATGGAAACAAAATTGAAATCGAACGAGCATAACGGCACTGTGATTCGTACATATCTATTCTTCAACGTTACAAAATATAATTCAGGAAAAAATGGCGGATGGAAAGAATTTTTGCAACTTATCCGAGTCAGATTTTTCTCTTTCCTTCCTCTATATAAATACAGCAGTCTAATGGGTTTGGAAATTATTGTGAAGGTAACATATGGAAAGTCACATGGAAAACTTTTGTGTTTCCCAAATGAAAATGACAACAAACATCATTAAGGAAATTTTAAGGAATATTTTTGCAGTGTAAGTTCAGCGACGTGATATCAATATTTTACGCAAAACTTTTTTTGTACTCCTTTTTGCAACGCTTTATGTGAATATTTCAAGCAATGGATATTACGTAGAAAATCTTGGGATGGAAATAAAATTGAAATCGAACGAGCGTAAGGGAATTGTGATTCGTACATATTTGTTCTTTTCCGTTACAAAATATAATTCAGGAAAAAATGGCGGATGGAAAGATTTTTTGCAACTTATTGAGAATCTGAGTCAGATTTTTCTCTTTCCTTTCGCTATATAAATACAGTAGTATAATGCGTTTGGAAATTGTGAAGGTAACATATAGAAGGTCACATGGAAAACTTTGTGTTTCCCAAATAAAAATGACAAGAAACATCATTAAGGAAATTTTAAGGAATATTTTTGCAGTGTAAGTTCAGCGACATGATATCAATATTTTACGCAAAACTTTTTTGTACTCCTTTTTGCAACGCATCATGTGAATTTCTCAAGCAATGGATATTACGTAGAAAATCTTGGGATGGAAATAAAATTGAAATCGAACGAGCGTAAGGGAATTGTGATTCGTACATATTTGTTCTTTTCCGTTACAAAATATAATTCAGGAAAAAATGGCGGATGGAAAGATTTTTTGCAACTTATTGAGAATCTGAGTCAGATTTTTCTCTTTCCTTTCGCTATATAAATACAGTAGTATAATGCGTTTGGAAATTGTGAAGGTAACATATAGAAGGTCACATGGAAAACTTTGTGTTTCCCAAATAAAAATGACAAGAAACATCATTAAGGAAATTTTAAGGAATATTTTTGCAGTGTAAGTTCAGCGACGTGATATCAATATTTTACGCAAAACTTTTTTGTACTCCTTTTTGCAACGCATCATGTGAATTTCTCAAGCAATGGATATTACGTAGAAAATCTTGGGATGGAAATAAAATTGAAATCGAACGAGCGTAAGGGAATTGTGATTCGTACATATTTATTCTTTTCCGTTACAAAATATAATTCAGGAAAAAATGGCGGATGGAAAGATTTTTTGCAACTTATTGAGAATCTGAGTCAGATTTTTCTCTTTCCTTTCGCTATATAAATACAGTAGTATAATGGGTTTGGAAATTGTGAAGGTAACATATAGAAGGTCACATGGAAAACTTTGTGTTTCCCAAATAAAAATGACAAGAAACATCATTAAGGAAATTTTAAGGAATATTTTTGCAGTGTAAGTTCAGCGACGTGATATCAATATTTTACGCAAAACTTTTTTGTACTCCTTTTTGCAACGCATTATGTGAATTTCTCAAGCAATGGATATTACGTAGAAAATCTTGGGATGGAAATAAAATTGAAATCGAACGAGCGTAAGGGAATTGTGATTCGTACATATTTGTTCTTTTCCGTTACAAAATATAATTCAGGAAAAAATGGCGGATGGAAAGATTTTTTGCAACTTATTGAGAATCTGAGTCAGATTTTTCTCTTTCCTTTCGCTATATAAATACAGTAGTATAATGGGTTTGGAAATTGTGAAGATAACATATAGAAGGTCACATGGAAAACTTTGTGTTTCCCAAATAAAAATGACAAGAAACATCATTAAGGAAATTTTAAGGAATATTTTTGCAGTGTAAGTTCAGCGACGTGATATCAATATTTTACGCAAAACTTTTTTGTACTCCTTTTTGCAACGCATCATGTGAATTTCTCAAGCAATAGATACTACGTAGAAAATCTTGGGATGGAAATAAAATTGAAATCGAGCGAGCGTAAGGGAATTGTGATTCGTACATATTTGTTCTTTTCCGTTACAAAATATAATTCAGGAAAAAATGGCGGATGGAAAGATTTTTTGCAACTTATTGAGAATCTGAGTCAGATTTTTCTCTTTCCTTTCGCTATATAAATACAGTAGTATAATTGGTTTGGAAATTGTGAAGGTAACATATAGAAGGTCACATGGAAAACTTTGTGTTTCCCAAATAAAAATGACAAGAAACATCATTAAGGAAATTTTAAGGAATATTTTTGCAGTGTAAGTTCAGCGACGTGATATCAATATTTTACGCAAAACTTTTTTGTACTCCTTTTTGCAACGCATCATGTGAATTTCTCAAACAATGGATATTACGTAGAAAATCTTGAGATGGAAACAAAATTGAAATCGAACGAGCATAACGGCACTGTGATTCGTACATATCTGTTCTTCAACGTTACAAAATATAATTCAGGAAAAAATGGCGGATGGAAAGATTTTTTGCAACTTATCTGAGTCAGATTTTTCTCTTTCCTTCCTCTATATAAATACAGCAGTCTAATGGGTTTGGAAATTATTTTGAAGGTAACATATGGAAAGTCACATGGAAAACTTTGTGTTTCCCAAATGAAAATGACAAGAAAAATCATTATGGAAATTTTAAGGAATATTTTTGCAGTGTAAGTTCAGCAACGTGATATCAATATTTTTCGCAAAACTTTTTATTACTCCTTTTTGCGACGCATCATGTGAATCTCTCAAGCAATGGATATTACGTAGAAAATCTTGAGAAGGAAATAAAATTGAAATCGAACGAGCGTAAGGGAATTGTGATTCGTACATGTTTGTTCTTTTCCGTTACAAAGTATAATTCAGGAAAAAATGGCGGATGGAAAGATTTTTAGCAACTTATTGAGAATGTGAGTCAAATTTTTCTCTTTCCTTTCGCTATATAAATACAGTAGTATAATGGGCTTGGAAATTGTGAAGGTAACATATGGAAGGTCACATGGAAAACTTTTGTGTTTCCCAAATGAAAATGACAACAAACATCATTAAGGAAATTTTAAGGAATATTTTTGCAGTGTAAGTTCAGCGACGTGATATCAATATTTTACGCCAAACTTTTTTGTACTCCTTTTTGCAACGCTTTATGTGAATATTTCAAGCAATGGATGTCACATAGAAAATCTTGAGATGGAAACAAAATTGAAATCGAACGAGCATAACGGCACTGTGATTCGTACATATCTATTCTTCAACGTTACAAAATATAATTCAGGAAAAAATGGCGGATGGAAAGAATTTTTGCAACTTATCCGAGTCAGATTTTTCTCTTTCCTTCCTCTATATAAATACAGCAGTCTAATGGGTTTGGAAATTATTGTGAAGGTAACATATGGAAAGTCACATGGAAAACTTTGTGTTTCCCAAATGAAAATGACAAGAAAAATCATTATGGAAATTTTAAGAATATTTTTGCAGTGTAAGTTCAGCGACGTGATATCAATATTTTACGCAAAACTTTTTTTGTACTCCTTTTTGCAACGCTTTATGTGAATATTTCAAGCAATGGATATTACGTAGAAAATCTTGGGATGGAAATAAAATTGAAATCGAACGAGCGTAAGGGAATTGTGATTCGTACATATTTGTTCTTTTCCGTTACAAAATATAATTCAGGAAAAAATGGCGGATGGAAAGATTTTTTGCAACTTATTGAGAATCTGAGTCAGATTTTTCTCTTTCCTTTCGCTATATAAATACAGTAGTATAATGCGTTTGGAAATTGTGAAGGTAACATATAGAAGGTCACATGGAAAACTTTGTGTTTCCCAAATAAAAATGACAAGAAACATCATTAAGGAAATTTTAAGGAATATTTTTGCAGTGTAAGTTCAGCGACATGATATCAATATTTTACGCAAAACTTTTTTGTACTCCTTTTTGCAACGCATCATGTGAATTTCTCAAGCAATGGATATTACGTAGAAAATCTTGGGATGGAAATAAAATTGAAATCGAACGAGCGTAAGGGAATTGTGATTCGTACATATTTGTTCTTTTCCGTTACAAAATATAATTCAGGAAAAAATGGCGGATGGAAAGATTTTTTGCAACTTATTGAGAATCTGAGTCAGATTTTTCTCTTTCCTTTCGCTATATAAATACAGTAGTATAATGCGTTTGGAAATTGTGAAGGTAACATATAGAAGGTCACATGGAAAACTTTGTGTTTCCCAAATAAAAATGACAAGAAACATCATTAAGGAAATTTTAAGGAATATTTTTGCAGTGTAAGTTCAGCGACGTGATATCAATATTTTACGCAAAACTTTTTTGTACTCCTTTTTGCAACGCATCATGTGAATTTCTCAAGCAATGGATATTACGTAGAAAATCTTGGGATGGAAATAAAATTGAAATCGAACGAGCGTAAGGGAATTGTGATTCGTACATATTTATTCTTTTCCGTTACAAAATATAATTCAGGAAAAAATGGCGGATGGAAAGATTTTTTGCAACTTATTGAGAATCTGAGTCAGATTTTTCTCTTTCCTTTCGCTATATAAATACAGTAGTATAATGGGTTTGGAAATTGTGAAGGTAACATATAGAAGGTCACATGGAAAACTTTGTGTTTCCCAAATGAAAATGACAAGAAAAATCATTATGGAAATTTTAAGAATATTTTTGCAGTGTAAGTTCAGCGACGTGATATCAATATTTTACGCAAAACTTTTTTTGTACTCCTTTTTGCAACGCTTTATGTGAATATTTCAAGCAATGGATATTACGTAGAAAATCTTGGGATGGAAATAAAATTGAAATCGAACGAGCGTAAGGGAATTGTGATTCGTACATATTTGTTCTTTTCCGGTACAAAATATAATTCAGGAAAAAATGGCGGATGGAAAGATTTTTTGCAACTTATTGAGAATCTGAGTCAGATTTTTCTCTTTCCTTTCGCTATATAAATACAGTAGTATAATGCGTTTTGAAATTGTGAAGGTAACATATAGAAGGTCACATGGAAAACTTTGTGTTTCCCAAATAAAAATGACAAGAAACATCATTAAGGAAATTTTAAGGAATATTTTTGCAGTGTAAGTTCAGCGACGTGATATCAATATTTTACGCAAAACTTTTTTGTACTCCTTTTTGCAACGCATCATGTGAATTTCTCAAGCAATGGATATTACGTAGAAAATCTTGGGATGGAAATAAAATTGAAATCGAACGAGCGTAAGGGAATTGTGATTCGTACATATTTGTTCTTTTCCGTTACAAAATATAATTCAGGAAAAAATGGCGGATGGAAAGATTTTTTGCAACTTATTGAGAATCTGAGTCAGATTTTTCTCTTTCCTTCCTCTATATAAATACAGCAGTCTAATGGGTTTGGAAATTATTGTGAAGGTAACATATGGAAAGTCACATGGAAAACTTTGTGTTTCCCAAATGAAAATGACAAGAAAAATCATTAAGGAAATTTTAAGGAATATTTTTGCAGTGTAAGTTCAGCAACGTGATATCAATATTTTTCGCAAAACTTTTTATTACTCCTTTTTGCGACGCATCATGTGAATCTCTCAAGCAATGGATATTACGTAGAAAATCTTGAGAAGGAAATAAAATTGAAATCGAACGAGCGTAAGGGAATTGTGATTCGTACATGTTTGTTCTTTTCCGTTACAAAGTATAATTCAGGAAAAAATGGCGGATGGAAAGATTTTTAGCAACTTATTGAGAATGTGAGTCAAATTTTTCTCTTTCCTTTCGCTATATAAATACAGTAGTATAATGGGCTTGGAAATTGTGAAGGTAACATATGGAAGGTCACATGGAAAACTTTTGTGTTTCCCAAATGAAAATGACAACAAACATCATTAAGGAAATTTTAAGGAATATTTTTGCAGTGTAAGTTCAGCGACGTGATATCAATATTTTACGCCAAACTTTTTTGTACTCCTTTTTGCAACGCTTTATGTGAATATTTCAAGCAATGGATGTCACATAGAAAATCTTGAGATGGAAACAAAATTGAAATCGAACGAGCATAACGGCACTGTGATTCGTACATATCTATTCTTCAACGTTACAAAATATAATTCAGGAAAAAATGGCGGATGGAAAGAATTTTTGCAACTTATCCGAGTCAGATTTTTCTCTTTCCTTCCTCTATATAAATACAGCAGTCTAATGGGTTTGGAAATTATTGTGAAGGTAACATATGGAAAGTCACATGGAAAACTTTGTGTTTCCCAAATGAAAATGACAAGAAAAATCATTATGGAAATTTTAAGAATATTTTTGCAGTGTAAGTTCAGCGACGTGATATCAATATTTTACGCAAAACTTTTTTTGTACTCCTTTTTGCAACGCTTTATGTGAATATTTCAAGCAATGGATATTACGTAGAAAATCTTGGGATGGAAATAAAATTGAAATCGAACGAGCGTAAGGGAATTGTGATTCGTACATATTTGTTCTTTTCCGTTACAAAATATAATTCAGGAAAAAATGGCGGATGGAAAGATTTTTTGCAACTTATTGAGAATCTGAGTCAGATTTTTCTCTTTCCTTTCGCTATATAAATACAGTAGTATAATGCGTTTGGAAATTGTGAAGGTAACATATAGAAGGTCACATGGAAAACTTTGTGTTTCCCAAATAAAAATGACAAGAAACATCATTAAGGAAATTTTAAGGAATATTTTTGCAGTGTAAGTTCAGCGACATGATATCAATATTTTACGCAAAACTTTTTTGTACTCCTTTTTGCAACGCATCATGTGAATTTCTCAAGCAATGGATATTACGTAGAAAATCTTGGGATGGAAATAAAATTGAAATCGAACGAGCGTAAGGGAATTGTGATTCGTACATATTTGTTCTTTTCCGTTACAAAATATAATTCAGGAAAAAATGGCGGATGGAAAGATTTTTTGCAACTTATTGAGAATCTGAGTCAGATTTTTCTCTTTCCTTTCGCTATATAAATACAGTAGTATAATGCGTTTGGAAATTGTGAAGGTAACATATAGAAGGTCACATGGAAAACTTTGTGTTTCCCAAATAAAAATGACAAGAAACATCATTAAGGAAATTTTAAGGAATATTTTTGCAGTGTAAGTTCAGCGACGTGATATCAATATTTTACGCAAAACTTTTTTGTACTCCTTTTTGCAACGCATCATGTGAATTTCTCAAGCAATGGATATTACGTAGAAAATCTTGGGATGGAAATAAAATTGAAATCGAACGAGCGTAAGGGAATTGTGATTCGTACATATTTATTCTTTTCCGTTACAAAATATAATTCAGGAAAAAATGGCGGATGGAAAGATTTTTTGCAACTTATTGAGAATCTGAGTCAGATTTTTCTCTTTCCTTTCGCTATATAAATACAGTAGTATAATGGGTTTGGAAATTGTGAAGGTAACATATAGAAGGTCACATGGAAAACTTTGTGTTTCCCAAATAAAAATGACAAGAAACATCATTAAGGAAATTTTAAGGAATATTTTTGCAGTGTAAGTTCAGCGACGTGATATCAATATTTTACGCAAAACTTTTTTGTACTCCTTTTTGCAACGCATTATGTGAATTTCTCAAGCAATGGATATTACGTAGAAAATCTTGGGATGGAAATAAAATTGAAATCGAACGAGCGTAAGGGAATTGTGATTCGTACATATTTGTTCTTTTCCGTTACAAAATATAATTCAGGAAAAAATGGCGGATGGAAAGATTTTTTGCAACTTATTGAGAATCTGAGTCAGATTTTTCTCTTTCCTTTCGCTATATAAATACAGTAGTATAATGGGTTTGGAAATTGTGAAGATAACATATAGAAGGTCACATGGAAAACTTTGTGTTTCCCAAATAAAAATGACAAGAAACATCATTAAGGAAATTTTAAGGAATATTTTTGCAGTGTAAGTTCAGCGACGTGATATCAATATTTTACGCAAAACTTTTTTGTACTCCTTTTTGCAACGCATCATGTGAATTTCTCAAGCAATAGATACTACGTAGAAAATCTTGGGATGGAAATAAAATTGAAATCGAACGAGCGTAAGGGAATTGTGATTCGTACATATTTGTTCTTTTCCGTTACAAAATATAATTCAGGAAAAAATGGCGGATGGAAAGATTTTTTGCAACTTATTGAGAATCTGAGTCAGATTTTTCTCTTTCCTTTCGCTATATAAATACAGTAGTATAATTGGTTTGGAAATTGTGAAGGTAACATATAGAAGGTCACATGGAAAACTTTGTGTTTCCCAAATAAAAATGACAAGAAACATCATTAAGGAAATTTTAAGGAATATTTTTGCAGTGTAAGTTCAGCGACGTGATATCAATATTTTACGCAAAACTTTTTTGTACTCCTTTTTGCAACGCATCATGTGAATTTCTCAAACAATGGATATTACGTAGAAAATCTTGAGATGGAAACAAAATTGAAATCGAACGAGCATAACGGCACTGTGATTCGTACATATCTGTTCTTCAACGTTACAAAATATAATTCAGGAAAAAATGGCGGATGGAAAGATTTTTTGCAACTTATCTGAGTCAGATTTTTCTCTTTCCTTCCTCTATATAAATACAGCAGTCTAATGGGTTTGGAAATTATTTTGAAGGTAACATATGGAAAGTCACATGGAAAACTTTGTGTTTCCCAAATGAAAATGACAAGAAAAATCATTATGGAAATTTTAAGGAATATTTTTGCAGTGTAAGTTCAGCAACGTGATATCAATATTTTTCGCAAAACTTTTTATTACTCCTTTTTGCGACGCATCATGTGAATCTCTCAAGCAATGGATATTACGTAGAAATTCTTGAGAAGGAAATAAAATTGAAATCGAACGAGCGTAAGGGAATTGTGATTCGTACATGTTTGTTCTTTTCCGTTACAAAGTATAATTCAGGAAAAAATGGCGGATGGAAAGATTTTTAGCAACTTATTGAGAATGTGAGTCAAATTTTTCTCTTTCCTTTCGCTATATAAATACAGTAGTATAATGGGCTTGGAAATTGTGAAGGTAACATATGGAAGGTCACATGGAAAACTTTTGTGTTTCCCAAATGAAAATGACAACAAACATCATTAAGGAAATTTTAAGGAATATTTTTGCAGTGTAAGTTCAGCGATGTGATATCAATATTTTACGCCAAACTTTTTTGTACTCCTTTTTGCAACGCTTTATGTGAATATTTCAAGCAATGGATGTCACATAGAAAATCTTGAGATGGAAACAAAATTGAAATCGAACGAGCATAACGGCACTGTGATTCGTACATATCTATTCTTCAACGTTACAAAATATAATTCAGGAAAAAATGGCGGATGGAAAGAATTTTTGCAACTTATCCGAGTCAGATTTTTCTCTTTCCTTCCTCTATATAAATACAGCAGTCTAATGGGTTTGGAAATTATTGTGAAGGTAACATATGGAAAGTCACATGGAAAACTTTGTGTTTCCCAAATGAAAATGACAAGAAAAATCATTATGGAAATTTTAAGAATATTTTTGCAGTGTAAGTTCAGCGACGTGATATCAATATTTTACGCAAAACTTTTTTTGTACTCCTTTTTGCAACGCTTTATGTGAATATTTCAAGCAATGGATATTACGTAGAAAATCTTGGGATGGAAATAAAATTGAAATCGAACGAGCGTAAGGGAATTGTGATTCGTACATATTTGTTCTTTTCCGTTACAAAATATAATTCAGGAAAAAATGGCGGATGGAAAGATTTTTTGCAACTTATTGAGAATCTGAGTCAGATTTTTCTCTTTCCTTTCGCTATATAAATACAGTAGTATAATGCGTTTGGAAATTGTGAAGGTAACATATAGAAGGTCACATGGAAAACTTTGTGTTTCCCAAATAAAAATGACAAGAAACATCATTAAGGAAATTTTAAGGAATATTTTTGCAGTGTAAGTTCAGCGACATGATATCAATATTTTACGCAAAACTTTTTTGTGCTCCTTTTTGCAACGCATCATGTGAATTTCTCAAGCAATGGATATTACGTAGAAAATCTTGGGATGGAAATAAAATTGAAATCGAACGAGCGTAAGGGAATTGTGATTCGTACATATTTGTTCTTTTCCGTTACAAAATATAATTCAGGAAAAAATGGCGGATGGAAAGATTTTTTGCAACTTATTGAGAATCTGAGTCAGATTTTTCTCTTTCCTTTCGCTATATAAATACAGTAGTATAATGCGTTTGGAAATTGTGAAGGTAACATATAGAAGGTCACATGGAAAACTTTGTGTTTCCCAAATAAAAATGACAAGAAACATCATTAAGGAAATTTTAAGGAATATTTTTGCAGTGTAAGTTCAGCGACGTGATATCAATATTTTACGCAAAACTTTTTTGTACTCCTTTTTGCAACGCATCATGTGAATTTCTCAAGCAATGGATATTACGTAGAAAATCTTGGGATGGAAATAAAATTGAAATCGAACGAGCGTAAGGGAATTGTGATTCGTACATATTTATTCTTTTCCGTTACAAAATATAATTCAGGAAAAAATGGCGGATGGAAAGATTTTTTGCAACTTATTGAGAATCTGAGTCAGATTTTTCTCTTTCCTTTCGCTATATAAATACAGTAGTATAATGGGTTTGGAAATTGTGAAGGTAACATATAGAAGGTCACATGGAAAACTTTGTGTTTCCCAAATAAAAATGACAAGAAACATCATTAAGGAAATTTTAAGGAATATTTTTGCAGTGTAAGTTCAGCGACGTGATATCAATATTTTACGCAAAACTTTTTTGTACTCCTTTTTGCAACGCATTATGTGAATTTCTCAAGCAATGGATATTACGTAGAAAATCTTGGGATGGAAATAAAATTGAAATCGAACGAGCGTAAGGGAATTGTGATTCGTACATATTTGTTCTTTTCCGTTACAAAATATAATTCAGGAAAAAATGGCGGATGGAAAGATTTTTTGCAACTTATTGAGAATCTGAGTCAGATTTTTCTCTTTCCTTTCGCTATATAAATACAGTAGTATAATGGGTTTGGAAATTGTGAAGATAACATATAGAAGGTCACATGGAAAACTTTGTGTTTCCCAAATAAAAATGACAAGAAACATCATTAAGGAAATTTTAAGGAATATTTTTGCAGTGTAAGTTCAGCGACGTGATATCAATATTTTACGCAAAACTTTTTTGTACTCCTTTTTGCAACGCATCATGTGAATTTCTCAAGCAATAGATACTACGTAGAAAATCTTGGGATGGAAATAAAATTGAAATCGAACGAGCGTAAGGGAATTGTGATTCGTACATATTTGTTCTTTTCCGTTACAAAATATAATTCAGGAAAAAATGGCGGATGGAAAGATTTTTTGCAACTTATTGAGAATCTGAGTCAGATTTTTCTCTTTCCTTTCGCTATATAAATACAGTAGTATAATTGGTTTGGAAATTGTGAAGGTAACATATAGAAGGTCACATGGAAAACTTTGTGTTTCCCAAATAAAAATGACAAGAAACATCATTAAGGAAATTTTAAGGAATATTTTTGCAGTGTAAGTTCAGCGACGTGATATCAATATTTTACGCAAAACTTTTTTGTACTCCTTTTTGCAACGCATCATGTGAATTTCTCAAACAATGGATATTACGTAGAAAATCTTGGGATGGAAATAAAATTGAAATCGAACGAGCGTAACGGCACTGTGATTCGTACATATCTGTTCTTCAACGTTACAAAATATAATTCAGGAAAAAATGGCGGATGGAAAGATTTTTTGCAACTTATCTGAGTCAGATTTTTCTCTTTCCTTCCTCTATATAAATACAGCAGTCTAATGGGTTTGGAAATTATTTTGAAGGTAACATATGGAAAGTCACATGGAAAACTTTGTGTTTCCCAAATGAAAATGACAAGAAAAATCATTATGGAAATTTTAAGGAATATTTTTGCAGTGTAAGTTCAGCGACGTGATTTCAATATTTTACGCAAAACTTTTTTGTACTCCTTTTTGCAACGCATCATGTGAATTTCTCAAGCAATGGATATTACGTAGAAAATCTTGGGATGGAAATAAAATTGAAATCGAACGAGCGTAAGGGAATTGTGATTCGTACATATTTATTCTTTTCCGTTACAAAATATAATTCAGGAAAAAATGGCGGATGGAAAGATTTTTTGCAACTTATTGAGAATCTGAGTCAGATTTTTCTCTTTCCTTTCGCTATATAAATACAGTAGTATAATGGGTTTGGAAATTGTGAAGGTAACATATAGAAGGTCACATGGAAAACTTTGTGTTTCCCAAATAAAAATGACAAGAAACATCATTAAGGAAATTTTAAGGAATATTTTTGCAGTGTAAGTTCATCGACGTGATATCAATATTTTACGCAAAACTTTTTGTACTCCTTTTTGCAACGCATCATGTGAATTTCTCAAGCAATGGATATTACGTAGAAAATCTTGGGATGGAAATAAAATTGAAATCGAACGAGCGTAAGGGAATTATGATTCGTACATATTTGTTCTTTTCCGTTACAAAATATAATTCAGGAAAAAATGGCGGATGGAAAGATTTTTTGCAACTTATTGAGAATCTGAGTCAGATTTTTCTCTTTCCTTTCGCTGTATAAATACAGTAGTATAATGGATTTGGAAATTGTGACGGTAACATATAGAAGGTCACATGGAAAACTTTGTGTTTCCCAAATAAAAATGACAAGAATCATCATTAAGGAAATTTTAAGGAATATTTTTGCAGTGTAAGTTCAGCGACGTGATTTCAATATTTTACGCAAAACTTTTTTGTACTCCTTTTTGCAACGCATCATGTGAATTTCTCAAGCAATGGATATTACGTAGAAAATCTTGGGATGGAAATAAAATTGAAATCGAACGAGCGTAAGGGAATTGTGATTCGTACATATTTGTTCTTTTCCGTTACAAAATATAATTCAGGAAAAAATGGCGGATGGAAAGATTTTTTGCAACTTATTGAGAATCTGAGTCAGATTTTTCTCTTTCCTTTCGCTATATAAATACAGTAGTATAATGGGTTTGGAAATTGTGAAGGTAACATATAGAAGGTCACATGGAAAACTTTGTGTTTCCCAAATAAAAATGACAAGAAACATCAGTAAGGAAATTTTAAGGAATATTTTTGCAGTGTAAGTTCAGCGACGTGATATCAATATTTTACGCAAAACTTTTTTGTACTCCTTTTTGCAACGCATCATGTGAATTTCTCAAGCAGTGGATATTACGTAGAAAATCTTGAGATGGAAACAAAATTGAAATCGAACGAGCGTAAGGGAATTGTGATTCGTACATATCTGTTCTTTTCCGTTACAAAATATAATTCAGAAAAAAATGGCGGATGGAAAGTTTTTTTGCAACTTGTTGAGAATCTGAGTGAGATTTTTCTCTTTCCTTTCGCTGTATGAATACAGTAGTATAATGGGTTTGGAAATTATTGTGAAGGTAATATATGGAAGAACACTTGACAAGAAAAATCATTGAAAAAAATTTAAGGAATATTTTTGCAGTGTAAGTTCGGCGACGTGATATCAATATTTTACGCCAAACTTTTTTTACTCCTCTTTGCAACGCATCATGTGAATTTCTCAAGCAATGGATATTATGAAATCGAACGAGCGTAAGGGAATTGATATTTGTACATATCTGTTCTTCTTCGTTACAAAATATAATTCAGGAAAACATGGCAGACAGAAAGATTTTTTTGCAACTTATTGAGAATCTGATTCATATTTTTCGCTTTTCTGTCGCTATATAAAGGTTTGGGGAAATATTGTGGCGGAATCAAAAATTTGAATTAGAGATTTCGACGAAAGAGCACGTTTTAAGCATCCCCGAACTCGAATCGAAAGTTTTTTAGGGTATATCTTTGTGTGTACGTATGTATGTTAGTGTGTGTTAGTCTGTGTGTATCTGTGAGCCAGTAGACGTGATATCTCACAAATAAATTGAATTGTTTCGAAAATAATTTGATATGATTATTACAACCTTTAAATACTGAGACCATGTTGATTTTAAACGCAAACGAATTTTCGGAAGCCCCTTCCCTCTTCACATTTTTGAATGAAATTTTGAAAAAATCATAAAACAATCAGAACTTTCAATAATGTCACGTAACTGACCATATCTTATGTGATATTTCATTAGAAACGAATGATATATACTTTAAAATGCTAGCATTAACCATTCTTGAGATATGGTGCATTTTTTCAAATAAATGTATAAAATGTCACATAAAATGATAAAATAATAACTGTTGAGAAAATTATATACACTTTTCATGTGCATTTTTATCCGATAAATGTCCATCATTCTCTATACTCAGGTACTCATCCATCATTCTCTGTATTATTTTTTATAGAAGTATTACTCAATTTGAAACGTAGGTTACTGTAGTTACTACAGTAGAATCAAAAACTGTAGATACGTTCAGTGATAAATATAATAAAAAATCGTCTGCGGCATTCATAAATTAAATTATTTTAAGAACATAAATAGAGTAAATTAAGAAAAATTATGATTTTTCTGCACATGGTGGTATAAAAACGAATTCTGCGTGTTTTAGTCCTTCTCGAGCTATATCTGGAAGAATTTTGGAATTCAAAAATTGGAAAATTATTAATTTTTTGAACAAAATTCAAAGATTTAAATTTTTTTTCATTACTTGTAAGTCAATTCCCGTGTGTATGTAAAATTTCAAGTTTGTATCTTCAGCAGTTTTGGTTGTGCAAATCACCCCTTAATCTGTGAGCCACTTTCTCTCAGCTGTATTCTATAGACATATAGATAATATTGAAGCGATAGAATGTGGGACTATTGATTTATATCCAGCATACTTTTATGAGTTAAATGAAACACGTGTTGCAAAACGTACCTGTGTGTCGGTACAGTCAGAACGTGAGATATACAATATCCTTCTCTTTTGTGATACATCGTGCACCTGTTTCACCACACTTTTCTCGAATTTGAAATGCAACAGAGACTACAAACTGTATTTCGATATTGAAACAAAATTGAAATTGAACATCCAGCAGGAACTTCGGTTCAGACATTTCTATTCTTTTCAGTAGATCGAGAGAATGAAATTGCGGAAAGGGTTATGGGAAAAATGATGGTACATTGGAATTCGTAGGTGAGAATTTTCTTTCCTCATTTATTTTTGAGTGGATGCATATAGAAATACTCAAGGATGCTTTTCAGATCTGTTGGAAGTAAAACTTTATCTCCCACTAGACTTTTAGAAGCATTCACCGTTTCGTCTGGTGCGAACTATGAAGTGATATAGTCAATACTGATTTCATTTTTACTTTCCCTGCAATACATGGTAATGTATAGGGAAAGTATTGGAATCATGTCGAAAATCCCAACTCGAGTTTTCGACGGATCTACACGTTTCGAGACCTCTAGAATACGAAAAAACTATTTTTAGCGTGACGTCTGTGTGTGTGTTTGTGTGTCTGTCTGTCTGTGCAGATTTTGTATCCACTCTAACTAAAAAACTAATGGACCGATATTCATAAAATTTGGTAGGTAAGTCACTTGTGCACGAATCTGGTGATGATTAGTTTTGGGTATGACTCGGTATAAAAGAACCCACGTTTTTTTGCGAAATGGCCAGTAAAAGCCTGCATTCACTCTAGCTAAAAAACTAATGGACCGAATTTCACAAAATTCAGTGTATAAATCGCTTGTGGGTCACCCTGGTACTGATTAGATTTTAGTACTATTCAAAGAAAAAAATCCTGCCTCTTTTTGCAAAATGGCCCTCAAAAATCGTCAAAATTTAAAATAAAAACTATGTATGCTCAAATATATCCATTAAATGCCTGTCTTATACGTAATTTTTAACGAAGAAAAGAATAAGACCAACCCTATTACACTAGGTCTAGCCGTTCTTGAGACATTTTAGTTTTTTCGTATTTTCTCAACGCAACCATTGAAAATAAGTCCAGTTACCAAATGAGAACGAAAATTGAATTAAAAGTGAATTAAATTTAATTAAAATAAAGAGAACGTGAATATAAGTCTGCAGGGAAAGTCAAGTGCTGCTCACATTAGATTTTTACTTTCTCTGCAATGCATGGTAATGCATAGTGCAACTTGTAGGGACAGACATGTGCTGTCCACGTTGGCGTTGGATTGGAGTTTTCAACGCAACTGGAGGCCAACCCTATATTTGGTTTTGTAAAAAGTGTTTTACTTTCCCTACGATATGCGGTAATGTATATAGAAAGTATTCAAATCTTTTCAAAAATTGCGACTGGAGTTTTCGGCGGATCTACTTGCCTTGGGGCCTATTTTTGACCTATAGAACACGATAAAATTATTTTTAGCTTGACGTCTGTGCGTGTGTGTGTGTCTCTCTCTCTCTGTGTGTGTATGTCAGATATTTTAGTTTTTGGATTATAGATAGTTGAAGACTTTAACGTGCAATATGTTGCCAAATGAAACTAACATGCATTGAAATTTTAAATTGGACTTAATATCAGAAAAATATCCATGTCATTTTCTGAAATTAAACTTAATTCAATGCATTATGAAATTAAAAATGAGAAAGTGAATTCGAATTTGTAAGGAAAGTCATGTGCTGTCCACATCAAAATTTTAGTTTCCCTACGGTACTCGGTAATGTATACGGAAAGTATTCAAACCGTGTCGAAAATCGCGACTCCATTTTTCTACGGATCCACATGTCTCCGAGCACTCTAGACATCGAAAAACCTATTTTTAGCGTGACATCTGTGTATATGTCTGTATGTACAATGTATGTATCAACTCTAGCTGAATAATTGTAGTTGAAAGTGGCCAAATTTCACAATATTTGCTAGATAAGTCACTTGTGGGTTATTTCGATGCTGATTCGCTTTTGGTACGATTTAAGAAAAAGAACCTGTGCCCTTTTTTTTTTTGGCAAATGGTTAAAAATAAAAACGTAAGTATTCACTCTTGTTGAAAAACTAATTGAATTAAATTTCACTAAATTTGGTATATACATCACTTGTGGGTTATCCTGGTGGGGGATTAGATTTCGGTGCGATTCGGAAAAATAAAAGCTGCCTTTCTTTCGCGAAATTGCTCTTAAAAATTAACAAAATATAAAGCAAAAAACTACGTATGCTTAAATGTGATAATTAAATGCTTGATTTATATGTATTGTTGACGACTTAAAGAATAAGACCAATCATACAACTGTAGGACTAGCTGCTTTGAGGTATTTTATTTTTCATATTTCTGCCAAGTCGTTTTTGAAAATATGTCCAGTTACCAAACAAAAACGGAAATTGAAATAAAACTGCAAATTCGGTGTCTTTTCAGAAATACAGCTACAATATTTTGTGCTATTAAACGTAATTTAATGAATTGTAGAGGAAACAAAGTGAGAATGAATTTGATCCTGGAGGGAAAGTCATGAGCTGCCCACATTAGACTTTATCTTAATCTAATTTAACTAGGTATTTGCGGGAGAAATGGCTAGCCTTCTCTTAACACGTTGAGCGCGGAGCTGTTCTTATTTTTTAACCGTGATACTGTCTGTCCCACGGAAAGACGTCACCAAAACGAAAAGTTCACTGTCAGTCCCCACGGACAAACGCCGCCAAAAAGTAAAGTTCACTATCAGTCCCCACGGACAGACGCCGCCTAAAAGAAAAGTTCACTGTCAGTCCCCACGGACTGACGCTTCGTTTAATGTGTTAAACAGTGAAACTCGATAAATTTTGATGTAAGATAATTCCCATAAAGATATGCTAAAATATATTCTCTTCATATATACCTTTCACATGTATGAAGGAAGTATGTTGATCAAATTGAATAATGTTCAGATTGATCATGTGGACCATGTTGATGAATTATAGAATTGAAGTTCTATAATTGAACAACATGGTTTTATTTGCGTCACATTAGCTACGTCGCATTGGTAGAACTGAAGCTGAAAATCAGCTACGTTTAAATTCAACACCATTGTAATGAATATTCTAAATAGGTTGACAAATGATTAGTAGTATCTTAATTATTATTTATTGTATAGTCTATTACTGTACTTTAATCATGATCACCCTTTTCCAGCGATTTACTATTGGACGTTGAAGAATTTAAACTAACATCTTGTTCAAAATGATGGACAGATAAAAATCCGTTTGTTGAATAGTTAAACAACTGTCTGTTGAACAGTTAAACATCCGTTTGTTGAACAGTTAAACATCCGTCTGTTGAATAGTTAAACAACTAAATACTAACATTTTTTATCAGATAAATTGTTTTTTCTCTTCGAACTAAAATATTTTAGAGACCTATACTGTATAAAACATTTGACAATTAACAGCTTTGCAGATTGTCTTAAAAGAAAAAAATATATATTTATTAAAAAATATCACTATTGTAAAATATTCAGGTTATAATTTTTGAAAATTTCAAAATGTTTTACTATCTAATTAAAATACTAAAACAAACATTAGGTATAATATAACAGCAATTAAAAGTTCGACGCGTTTTCTAAACAACCATATTCACAAAACACTTGTATTCACAATTTAGAACATAAATTCCTGTTTGTAAAAATTGCAACACAATAAAGGAATAATCAAAATTGAATGAAATGTATTCTACAAACGATCTGAATTGAAACAAATAAGCGATAAAATTATAAAGCAAATAAAGAATATTACATTTCGAAAACCAGTATTTGGTGAAACTACCACCCGTTTCAATAAGTGCTTTTATACGACGTGGCATTGAATCAAACATATTTTGAATTTGTACCTGAGGAACAGCATTCCAGATTTCTTCTATCTGAACCCAAAATTCAGCTGTATTAGCTACGGGACAAGCTTCACGAGCGAAACTCCGATTGACGAAATCCCAGACATGTTCAGTAGGCGACATATCCGGTGAATAGGAAGGCCAAGGAAGAAGCTGTATCTGTTGTGCTGAAAAAAAGTCTTCAACATTCCTAGCAACATCTGGACGGGCATTGTCCTGTTGAAATACAGCTCCAGGAATGCGTTGAAGGAAGAGTACGACTTCGAGCTACAGAACTTTACTGATGTGACGGTTGCTGTTGAGATTATCCACAATTCTTAGCAGATGATATCGTCCAAGACACCCAAAGGCGCCCCAGACCATCATGCTTGGCGTTCGTCCAGTATGGCGTTGGATAATGCCCTCTGGAAGGTGGCATTCACCGCTGTAGCGTCTAACGTGGATGCGGCCATAACTATATCTCAAATTACAACAGAATTCATCGGGAAAGACGATTTGTGGCCAATCGACACGTCAATGTCTATGTTGATGAGCCCATTGTAGCCGCAGACGTTGATGGTTTTACGTCAGGGGAATCCTGTACAAAAGAATTCTTGCACGCAGTTCAAGGTGCAGCAGACGCCGACGAACTGTTGGAGCAGACATTGACACACCTGTAGCAGTGCTCCAACGTTCTGCCAACTGTTGAGATGACGCTTTACTGTCCATCACTGCCATGCGGATGTGGTGTATATTATCCCGTGCTGACGTAATATTTCGTCGTCCACTGCCTGATTTGCGGTGGATTCCGAGTTTTGAAAAGTCCCTTACAGACGGGTTTTGCGTTTGTTCCAAAAGTCGCTAAGTTAGCGACATTTCACAAAATTTTAGTCAAATCAAACGACCCAGCTCTTGTCACAATGCAACTTTGTCGCACAAAATAAAGGCTGTTTTTCAGCTAGTGTACATTTAAGACAGTGAAAGTGTATGAGTTAATCACAACACAGCAAAACTGTTCATATCGCAAATACGTAAATATATATACCGAGAAACAAGCAGAATTATTTCATTGAATTGTTACTTTCCACATCTAAACAGACATGACAAATTATACATAAGATCAATGGTGAGAGTGAAAAATCATTCCACCAACAATCCTATTGAATTCGTATATAAATGCAGTGAAAGAAAAATGGTAGGAAATAAAAGAAAGTATTCTCTCTTGTTAAATCGATGGTGTGAACGACAAATGGGGATTCAATTGAGCGCATTTGTAACATTCGAGAAAGGCAGAATATAGAGTATTAGATGGTTCCAGCACATGATTTTACATTCAGATTTACGGATTTCGATATTTATGATAAATAATAATATTAAGTTTTATTACAATTTGACCGCGCTAAAAATAATAGGAAATTTCTTAACGCTGTTTAAATTGAATTTATTGATAAAAATTAACTGGGGTGTTGCTGAAATCAACTTTTTTCATACTAGATCCAATTTTTTCGTAGCTTTTTTTTAATTTTACAAGAAAAAATTTGAAAAATTGGTACCATGGGTTCACATAAATAAAATTACATCGTGTTACCATTCACTTTAAAGGACTTGAAAAATCTTTCGATTGATACCATACTTTAAAATGTCCCAAGGAGAGGTAACTTGCCCCTGAGTGTGTGTGTGTGTGTGGGGTAATAACATCACTAACAAGAAAAATTGAAGCGCGACTATTTTTACAACAATGATTGAAACTATTAAAACTCGTGCTCATTGAGGCATAAATAAACCCTTTTATGCATGATTATGTAAAATGTTGTCTGTTCTGCCATGCTAAATAAATATAAAATTTTGAACAAATTTTGAAGATTTCACTCGAATTAAAAAAAATTATATCTAGTTATAGATTTTTTTTATAACAAAGCCGGATATGAGGTTCGTGAAAATCCATTATGATTTGTTACCGCTATCGTGGACACACGAATTGAATCACAGACATACAGACTGACTGACAGACATATACTCGATATAATTTTCGTGAAAATACATTATCATTTGAAGCCGCTATCGTGTATACATAAAATCGACCATAGACACACAAACAGACATACAGACGGAAACACGGATATACACTCCCTGGTGGGTAATGGGAGTAAACTCCCATGTCATATACTACGGGATATATTCTACCTGACAGACATATACTTCAGTTTCGTGAAAAACCTGTTTCATTTATGGCTGCTATTGTATACACAAGAAATCGACCATAAAGCAGACAGACAGTCTGACTGACTTACTGGCGGACATCTGGCGTAAACCCTCAGGTCATTCCCGTTGGTAGAAATTCAGCTGGAAGACATACAGACAGACGGACATCACTACCCAAATAGCCAAAACGTGTTCAGAAGGTCTTAAAACATATATTAGCATCAAAATCTCGAATTTGAAAACTTTCGTCAAATCTATACTTTCCCTATACTATATATACCATAGTATGAGAATAACAAAATTTTAATAAAATAACAAAATTTTATTCATATAAGTAACAGTGAAAATTGCAGGCAACGGGCATGATATGACTCCATCACCGAATTATGACCGATCCGATGCGACTAAATAAAAGTAAATAAAATGAATAAAGAAAAAAAGATTTAAAAAGAAATCATTTCTTTGAAGGATGAAAGGAGTTATGCAAATGGTCAAACTGTCAGCGCCAATGATTTTATAGAGCTTAGTCAATGAGCACGAGAACAATGATGCATCGTACAACATTTAAAACGACCGTTATTCTCCCTTGAGACGTACTCAACGGAACAACGAACAATTGCCGGATTTACAGAGAGGCCGATTCATATACCTAAGTGAAGCTGGTTGGTCCAACAGATGTACGTATTAACCAACATTTTGCTCGGAGAGATATGGTAGTTGCTCGGTGTTGGCAACAGGGGTTTAGATATTGCAAATATAACCGTCTCAGAGGTTAAGGAAGACCAGATGGACAACTGCTCGAGATTTTAACGTCTTATAATTAAAGTCAAATAAATACTTTTATTATAAAATTTTATTCTTAATTTAATGCTTCAGATGCGTCGGCTTACATTTTAGTAAATGTATATTTATTAATTTTTACTTTATGTTTTTTTTTATTTTCAGATAATATGGGACTCTGCAAGGCGTTCTCATTTGTTGAAGAAAATATTTTGACACATTAAGACATAAGGAAAAATATGTAATTCTAATGTAACTAACCCTTATACTCCACTGAGAGCTACATCTGGAACTGAAAACACGTTATTAATTTTTATATTCAGTTGCTTAGGAGGCGATTTACACTAGAAATTAAAACTATAAGCAAATGACAAGCAGAGACTGTTGTGTATACAATGAAAAAAATAAATTTTTGTCAATGAAGTAAAATTAAAATGTAAATGATATCTTCAAAAGTTTACATCTGATTCAAGTGAATTTTGCACAGAATTCTTATAATGATGAAATAATTGCCATTTAGGAAATAAAAATCCTACAATATCTTTAAAATTTAGAAAATTAGAATGTTGCATTATCTCGCATTCTTTGCATTATTTTGCATTATATCGATATATGTTGCACTGCGATGTTTCATTCCGATGTCCTGACAGATGTTTCATTCGTCGATCACTGACAGATGTCGTCATCTCTTGTGGTCAAAAAATTGTCTTGATAATAATCTTGATAACATTGATTTGAAAATGGTGAAACTTAGGCCGAATTTCGACCTGTAACTGTAAGCAACTTTTAAACTAATTGGAATTTTAAAAGGTCTCTCTCAAGTATCTCGGGACCGAACCTAAACTATTATTGTACCGAATTTTGTATCAGTGGGTACCTCAGATTTTTAGCTACGTCGCCAACAGACATAGACATAAACAGACATCTTCTTTTATTATCTAAGATTCGGTAGAGGACATTTTCAAACGTGTTTTGGAATGTACCTGCCATCTTTACGTATCAGCATCCGAACAAAAACTCATTCTTAAAAATAAATCTCATGTCTTTAATTTTTTACAACATTTTGTAACTGAACGCAGACGTAAAATCCAATGACGTAATGTAAGGGAAGCAAAATGCAACACATACAATTTATGTCGCATTTCCACGAGTTTTCCAGGAATCTTATTATAAAAGAAATTCATTTGGAATGTAACAAATTTCAGAAAAAATCAACTGCATTTATGGTCTTGAAAGCCTGCAAACCTTAAAGCCTTTTACAAATTCTTTTCTAAATTCAAAGGGAAATATTCACGAAACTCAATATTTAATGTTTGATTTGATTTTCCATCAGCTGCATTATATTTTATGTCTCGTCAAAGAAAACCATTGGTATTTTCTTTTTAATGCTGATTTTTATTACACTGAATTTCTGGGAAAGTACTTAAGCTTCCCAATGATTTTGTAAGGAAAAGTATATGACTGTACAAGTCAGGTTTAACTATAATAAAGTAATCCTGCCCGATTGATTAGAACTGATTGTAGCGCCTTAGCGGAGCGGAGAAATTAAAATGCTAGAATAACAAAC
The DNA here is from genome assembly GCA_951213105.1 of Amaurobius ferox. Lineage (NCBI taxonomy): Eukaryota > Metazoa > Arthropoda > Arachnida > Araneae > Amaurobiidae > Amaurobius > Amaurobius ferox. The sequence continues at coordinate 78,165,414 of OX578151.1, read as the reverse complement.
TCGACAATAAAGTGATATAAAAAAATGCCAATTACTAAGCTGTAGAGGATTGTGTAATTGGTAGAAATCGACACCAGCAAGGCATTAATAGTGTATACGACTCCTTTATTCTCGGACTACAGCATCGCGTCATTCTGGATCAAAACCTGAGATCGGAAAAAGGGGCTACCTTTTAAGGAGGCGTTATCGCTAGTATGGCGCTTTTATATTTGCTCAAATTCTGCGAGGCCGTTTTACAATTTAAATTTTCGATATTGATAATCATTGTCGCTGGTTTTATAGTCGGTGAATTTTAGGGTATAAATTAATAATTTTAATATCTTCGGATATTAGGTCGAAAATGAAAGAACGATTTGAAAACTTTATATTTAGAGAAAATAATAATTGGAAAAGAAGTTTTTTATTTTATTTTATTTTTTCACAAAATCGTGAAACGCAACTAATGTTTGTCCAACTCCAGAAATTCGCATCTCATTTTTGTTATTGCATCCGCATAATATCTAAATTTGTTAACCTGTTTAGAAATCACATGTTAGATGCATGATATTTTTTTTTTACCAATGTACATGCAAAATAAGAAATATCATAGCAAAAGTAAACCTAACACATAGAATTTATGTCTTACTTCCCTGCTCTGTTAAAATTCCATGAAACTTCCGGTTAGTTTGAACGGCAATTAAATTTATCAGAAATGTATTCCTCGCCTCAAAACATGACGATCTTAAAACATTTTCCAAATTCTTCTCCAAATTTAGAAATAAAAAATTCGCGAAACGCCATCTTTAGTATTTTATTCAATTTTCGATCTGCCATATTATTTTCTACGATGTTAAAAGGATGCAATGGGGCATTTTTTTATTTTTAATAAAGATTTACTTTTTATTTTTCTGGTAGATGTTTATAACTTTTTCAAAAGTCATTTTGTTTTACTAAAATTGCAGAATAAATTTATTCATATTGGCACATTTATGGCTTTATGGGGAAAATGGTCTTTCAAAAATTTTATACTTTACCAAATTATCTGTCTGCATTGCAAAACTTTTCATTCACAATAATGTATAATATTTATTTTTTAATAGTTCTCGGTAAAATATTTCTACCCATTTTCATCTTCTTAAATATTTTACGAAAGTATGATATGAGCATCACATGACTTTCCTTACATATTCAACTTTATTTTTCTTTATATATTCTATAATATATGTATTTAAGTTTCATCGCCTCACTCAAAAGATAAAAGGAATTACTTATTTAGAATGTTGTCTAATTCGCAGATTTAAAGGATTCGGTCTGTCATTTGGTGTCTTATATTATAAGAAAACGTATCCTGCTTGCCGAAATGAAAAAATGAAAGGAAAAAAGAAAAAGAAAAAAAAGCATAAATGTCTCGAAAACATATTTTATTTTTTCCATCGTCAAATTGTACTCATACGCGGCTTACATTTCAGGATATTTAGTATTTTATTACAGATTTTCGCGATTTTTGTAAAAATCTGGTTATATTTTTCCAAATTGCATTGTTTCGAACTTGTAAAATTATCTCACTGGAATCATTTTTGAAAACTAGACGGAGAAAACAGTCGTACATGCAACCTTTCCTATGACGTGGATCTAGGGTTGTCACATGCTAAAATTTGAAAGGGGCTTGTCAGATTTGGCCATTTATCGCCAATTTTGCCGCAGTGCCACTATTACTGACTTATGTTCAGATTTAATAATTTCCTAAAATATATGTGAAAACTGTTACCTTTTATCTCTGTAGTACTTTACCAATGCACTCAACATCTTAAAAAGCACTTTAACAAAGCAAAGCAACTAACCGCATTTATCAAAAAGCACTATACTTTTGCATTAACTTCACATTTTCAATTAAACTGCACGTTCTCGAACCCGACACATCTTTAAGACCATTTGAGTCGACAGCCAACAGAGAGAAAGCTAGGATGAAGAGGTAACATCACATCGTCACGTCAACTTTAAAGTCAAAGTGATAGAATAATGAACTTTTTCAATTGCGTTGAACGGCGGTACTCTGTGAGTTCTCTCCTTGTTCTTATTGGCTATTTGCGATCCTTTTTCTCATTGGCTCCAGTCATGTGGGTGGAGCTTATGCCGAGTTTCATTGGAGAATCTCCTATAGCCCCTGTGGCTTTGCGTCCAAGAAAGTCGCATGCGGTGGGGTCATGATTAAATTTATTGGCCATAAATTTGGTCCGCCCTTCGTAAAAACTGGCGTCTTCGTGTCTGGGGCTGGTGCCATATTTGCATAATATAGAATATGTAATGTCTTTTATTCCCACTGTTACATACACCTGTTAGATGCAAAACATAACTTTTATCCAACATGCATGCAAAATACGCAATAGCACAGCAAAAGTTAAACCTAACACATAAAATTTATGTCTCACTTCCATGTTCAATTAAAATATCATTAAACTTGGAGGTAGTAGTATGAACGGCATTTAAATTTATCTGAAATATATTTCTTGCTTCAAAGCCTGACAAACTTCAAACTATTTTTTAAATTCTTCTCCAAATTTAAAAATAAAAATCCTCGAAACACCCTCTTTAGTACTTTATTCAATTTTCGATCATCCACATTATTTTCTACCATGTTAAAAGGAAATGATGGGAACTTTTTTTAGTATAGGCTTTCTTTTTATTTTTGGTAGAAGTTTATAACTCTGAAAAGTCATTTATTCTTACTAAATTGCAAAATAAATTTATTCATATTGACACATTTATGGCTTTATGAGGAAAATGGTCTTTCAAAAGTTTTATACTTTTCCAAATTTTCTATCTACTTTACACATCTTTTCATTCATGATAATATGTAATATATTTTTTAAATATTTCCCTATAAAATATTTCCTCAACATTCTCATCTTCGTAAACATTTTTCGAAAATATGATGTGAGCAAGCAGTACATGATTATTTACATTATTTATTATTATTTATTATTATACATATTAATATTTATTGTTCTTTATATATTCTATAATGTATTTAGTTAAGTTTCATCGCCCTATTCAACAGATAAAAGGGGTATTTATTTAGAATTTTTCCAATTTGTAAATGATTTTGTTTTTCATTTGGCGACTTATGTCATTAGCAAACGTCGCCTGCTCGCCAACATTAAAAGAAAAATCTTTAAATATCTCGATAACAGTTCATTAATTATTTAGATTGTGCCTCAACTCGACTTTTTCATACCAGAATTCATTTTTTTGTAACTTTATAAGAACAAATTTGAAAATCGGTATCGTGGGTCTAAATGATTACAACTATAGCGTGTTACCAGTCACTTCAAAGGGCTTGAAAGAATCTTTTGATTGATACCATATTTGATAATGTACCCCGAGGGGGGTAACTTGACCCCTTATAAGGGACTAATGACGTCAAGAACAAAAAAATTGTATCGCGTCTATTTTTCACAATGATTGAAAATATACTAAGACTCGTGGTCATTAAGCCACAAATAAACCCTTTTATCACAGCCCTACACAGGAAATCGACCACAGACATGAGACAGAGAGACAGACAGACAGACAAACGGGCATCACTCCAAAAGAAATTAAAAAGTTTTCAGAAGGTCTTAAAACATATATTGGCATCAGAGTTTCGAAATCGAAAACTTTCGTGAAAAGCAATACTTTCTCAATACTACGTATGAGAAAGTAAAAATTAATAGGGTTGATTATATTATTTTCGTCGTCAAAAATGTCTCAGAAAAGCAGCGTTTAAATATTACATTTCAGAATATTTAATTTTTTTATTACATATTTCTGCGATTTTTGTATTACATTTCGCGAAAATGCAGGTTTTATTTTTTCAAATCGCACCAAACTCAAATCAGCACCACAGCAACCCATGTTTTACAAAATTTATTAAAATTTCGTCGCATAATTAGAGATCTAGAGTGAATACGCACATTGCATAGACACACAGACAGACACACATATGCGCAGACACGCATGTGATGTCAGAAATTCGAAATATGCTATGCTCAATGAATAGAGGTTCGGTCTCGGCAACTCGTCCGATAATCAATGATTTGAATTTAATTTGAAACACAAGCTCTTTGCAGCATATCAAAATATAGAAATATCCGTTATTCTACTTGAAATAGTAAAATACTTTAGAAAGTTACAACAAAAAAACATTTTAAAATGAATCTTATAACATCCAAATCATTTACCGTTTCAGATACCATATATTTTCAACATTTCCATTAGCCACTAAATCATTTATTGTTCCCTACATATCATGTCATGACTTAAAATAGATCATATAACGTCCGAATTTAATCATTTACCGTTTCAGACACCATATATTTATAACCATTACTATTTAACACTTACATATTTACTGTCCCATACATGATGTGTCATGTTTTATCCTGTATGTCATGCTTAATTATTATAAAACTACCCATTTGCGGCCAAATTCTTTCAAATTTGTATCAAAATTGTGTGTTTTATTGCAGACCATAAAATTTATTTGACGTTGCCCTGGATTTAAAGCAGCGAATAATTACGTAGAGAGAGCTCCTTGGTTTGAGCACGGGAATTGCACTTGAAGGATTCTATTCCGATTCCAGGCCCTGCTCAGACAGTCCCCGTGATTACGAATGACGTAAAATCCTTGTGACCGTAAGTTTTTCAGAGTGGTTGGTTGTAGGGGAAGAACGAAACGGTCTCTATGGATGCTGGGCATTGCCCCAGCCGTTCAAACAAACACTGATAGGTCGGACGGTCTGGGTCAAAAGAGAATAGGATGTTAAGATACTTTAGAAAGTAATAGCAAAGCCAAATTTTTATATTTCTAAATAAATCTTATAACATCCGAACTTTTCCATTTATTTTTAATCTGAAGTACACATAATACGAAATGGCGTAAATCATAGGAACGAAAATTTAACGCATAGAATTCATCTTATATTTCCATTAGTTCCGTGAAATCTCATTAAACTGGAAGTTCGTTTGCAATGCATTTTAAATTCATAAAAAAAATATCTTCATTGACTTGAAAGGACGACAAACTCAAAGAATTTTGCAAATTCGTTAGCAAATTCACGAAAAGGAATCTTTATTACTTGATTCGATTTCATAAGCTATGCTACTATTCTATTTCAAACGGTAATCATGAAGAATTATCGTTCATGATGTTGGATTTTATTATGTTCCACAAATGTTAAAGTTCGAAAAGTCGAAGTCTCTTTTAAGTAAACAAAATCTATTCATTTTAGAACACGTTTTGGAAAGTTCTTGAACAAAATTTCCACTTTTTAATACTTTCTATCTGTAATCGAAAAAGAGACTTATGTTAAAATTTGAAGAACATTATATCGTTGATGTATATGAAAGTAGTAATACAGAAATAAATTTCAGTAAAACAAATAATCGAGTTGAAATTTAAAAAGTTTGAAGGTGGATTTAAAACTTAATATGATCAATAAATAAAATGCTGATGTTGGCATCACATGACTTACCTTACATAATGCAAGTGCTTTACGTCTTTCATACTTTACGTCATTCATATTTTACGCCTTTCGTACTTTACGTCTTTAATGTGAAAAGCACACTGACATTTGGATCATTTCTGGGTGACAACATGTGAAATTATTTTGAAGTACCAATTTAGCTTTTATTTCGAACATATATAACTTTACAATGTGAAATATTGTTAACATATGCTAAGCAATATACGCCATTATATTAAAGTACGTTAATTGTTAATTAATCAATTTGGTGCCATTTTCGGAAGAAAAAATTAAAAATCTGATATGGGCAGCACATGACTTTTCCTACAGGCTCAAATTTCTTTTCTCTTTATTTCTTTAATAATTTATTGGGTTTAATTATACAAAAATAGCACGCATAATTACGTTTAGGTAAATAGAGTAAATTCTATCTTACCATGATTTCTTAAGTAGTTATTATAGGATTTATTTATGCTGTGTTAGAGTAATTTGGAGTTATGTAATTATTGTAGTTGTTTATTAGGATTATTTGTTGTTATTAGGGTATGTGTGATCCTTTGCTATTAATATTGTTTGGAATTTTTTGTTATTTATTATTAAGAGTGGGCAATTTGGAGTGCCATTGGTTTAAATAAGTGGTTTTTAGGTGATAATTGAGTTTATTTTATAGTTGTGTTGATGATAATATTTATGGATTGTTTTATTGGGTGTTATTGTCAGTTATGCTTACCCTTGCAGGGGACCATTGGTATCTTTTGGGGTTGTAAAGGTTTTGCTCCCCACCTCTTTTATTTTGGTTTAGTTTTTGTAGAGGTTTGGTTTGGATTGAAGGAATGTTTAGAGATTTAGCAAGGAGGCTATTTTGGTTAAATAATTATTTTAATTTTGTCTATTGGGGTAATATCTGTTGTTCTGTTATTGGTATAACCTTTGGTTCGATTGTTATTGTCGTTCTATGGTTGTGTTTAATTATGTTTTGATTAATATTGGTATATTTGGGTGACTTATATTGTTTAGTTTGATTTTTAAATGGTTTATTTAGATGTATTGAGTTTAGTATGGTTTAACTTGATTTTTGGTGGAGGACGGTTTAAGTTTATAGTTTTAGTTTAGGGATTTTTCTCTTTTTCTGGGGTCTGGGTGCGGCTTTGTTATTTATTATTTGCTTGGTTGTATAATAATATTATATATCTTTGGCATACAGTTTTGGATATTGATTATTTGTATTGTTTATTTGTAAATTTTGAATATTGATTATCTATATTATTTATGGTCATTGTATTTTTGGCTCATTATTTTAGTTAATGTACAGGTTGGATATTGTTATATGTATTTCTTTGGCTGGTATAATTTAGTTTATTATTGTAAATTTGTGTGCGGATGTTCCTGTAGGCCTTTTGTAGCTTGCCGTGGCCTGGCACCCCTTTTTTGAGAAAAATAAATTTCTGTGGGTGGGGGTACGTCGCCGGTTTTGGTGGCGCGTCTTGCCTACTTAGTTTCGTTGCGGGCGCGTCTCTGGCTTGCTGGATGGGGGTTTCGATCGTCTTCGCCGGCGTTCTTCTCCGGGACTGGTGGCGCTTGGCTCCGCTCGGCGGGGCGCGGGTCTGCTGTCTCCTTGATCTGCTGTCTCCTGGGTCTGCTGTCTCCTGTGCGCGCGCTGTGTGGTGGAGTCAGCGGTTTTCTTTGTTTGGTGGGGTCGGGGGCTTGATGTCCCTTCTTTGTGCTGGTGGTGTTTCTCTTCCCGGCCGGAGATTAATGCCCTACAAACTTCACAGTCAGGGCCCTTGGTCTGGGTTTGCACGCATAATTAATTGAAATTACATTGAATTTGCACTTTTATTCAATTTTGTTTTTCATTTGGGAACTCGAAGTATATCCGAAGACGGCGTAGCAAAAATGCGAAAAACTAAAATATATTGTCGAAAGCTAGTCCTAGAGTGATGAGGTTAGTCTTATTCTTTTCATCGTCTAAATTTACGCATAAAACAAGCATTGGATTGATACAGTTAAGGGGGAATGGTACCCAAATTGCTGAAATCTGCAATTTTGAAGTTACAGATGTAATTTTTTGTATTCAGAAAGATTATAAGTATAGTAAACATACTGTGATATTCAAAATTTTAAAAATTAAAAAAATATCTTTTTTAAAAATTAAAATTTCAAAAAATTTCAAAAATTTCTTTTTTTGTATAAGTAGAAAAATAATGTTTCCAAAATTTTAATTTGAACATTTTTAACATAAAAATATGTAAAAAATAAATTGCCTTAACAGTTTTTAACACTTTAAAACAAAGTTAAAAAGTGTTTATGACTTTGTTCATTCTGTCTGTCTGTCTGTCCTTTAGCACGATAACTGCCGTAAAACTGACTAAATCAAAATGAAATTTTAGTATGTTGTTCAAACGGTCTGTAGAACCTATGGGAATATAAATGAATAATATCACCCAATTAGTTTTGGATTGAACTTGGGTTGAAAAAATGAAATACATTGAGCCCTATGGAACCTAATTCTTCAAACATTTTTTAAGCGGATTTAAAATTCACAAATTGCTGCGAAAATGTTAGGTAATATTCAAATTGTTCCATAAAATATATAAAAAAAATTCAGCGAAATATATTCAGTAGTTTTTAAATAAAAATTAAAATAATAATAAAACCTTTTATATGAAGCGATCACGAGACAATGATATGAAAAGATCACGTGACCCACTTCAAAATGATATATGGCATCCATTTTATCTCAAATTCGTGATTTTTAAAGTTCTTTTCAATTCACATTGAGTGTTGTATCCGTCCTAAAACTACTTTATTTTTGCTTAAATTCTAAGCATCTACATACTGAAACAACGCAATTACAATATATTTGAGTTTAAAGGCTCATCCAAATTTGATTATTTCTACAACGAAGCCTATTTTTAACACTATACAACAAAGTTGAAAAGTGTTTATGACTTCGTTCATTCTGTCTGTCTGTCTGTCTGTCCGTTAGCACGATAACTGCCGTAAAAATGATTTAATCAAAATGAAATTTTACTATGTTGTTCAGACGGTCTGTAGAACCTATGGGAATATAAATGAATAATATTACCCAATTAGTTTTGGATTGAATCCGGGTCGAAAAAAATGAAATACATTGAACCCTATGGGACCTAATTTTTCAAACATTTTTTAAGCGGATTTAAAATTCACAAATTGCTTCGAAAATTTTAGGTAATATTTAAATTGTTCCATAAAACATATGAAAAAAAATTCAGCGAAATATATTCAGTAGTTTTTTAAATAAAAATTAAAATAATAATTACACCTCTTATATGAAACGATCACGTGACCATGATATGAAACGATCACATGACCCACTTCAAAATGATATATGGCATCCATCTTGTTTCAAAATCGTGATTTTTTTAAGTTCTTTTTAATTCATATTGAGTGTTGTATCCGTCCTAAAACTACTTTATTTTTGCTTAAATTCTGTGCATGTACATACTGAAACAACGCAATGACAATATATTTGAGTTTAAATGCTCATCAAAATTTGATTATTTCTACAACTAAGCCTATTTTTCCCCTATGTAAAATGTAAACAGCAATAAATATAGAATGAGTTGTATTAGAATTCCTGTATTTTTTTAACACAAAATAATTTAGTCCATGGAGTCTGCATGGCTGATATGAATGAAATATTTATTGATTTCATAAAGAGAAGGACGATTTTTTTCGATGAAGTTTCAAGCATAGAGTTTAATTTTTTGTAGCTCCATGGTCTCAAACAAAATGTTTAAATAAAATAAATTATTATAGTATTTTGATGAATGAAATTAATGGGAGAAAGTTATGAATGAAATCCTGTTTTTATAGGGAGATCCAGGGGTGTTATTATTTCTATGACGTCATTTGAATTAATTTCAGTTGTTTTCGATGAAGTTTTCAAATATAATAAATTATAGTAGTATTATGATAATTCTAAAACTATTACCGAGGAATGTATGACATATTAGAGATGTTTAAACCAGGCAATTTATATTTCAATGCCGTGATTTGAAAGAAGTTCATTTTTTTCGATGAAGGTTTAAGTTTTCAAATATAATAAATTAATGCAGTATTGTGATAAGTTTCAAAATATTACCGATGAATGTATTGCATTTTAGACTTGTTTAAATAAAATTGCATTGAAGTTGGAAAGTGTTTCATAATCAATGCTTTAAGCATAATTGATCTTTCTTGTTCATCTATGTAAAATGTAAACAGCAAAATATGTAGAATGAGTTGTATTACAATTGCTGTATTTCTTTAACACAAAATCATCTAGTTCATGGAGTCTGCATAGATGATATGAATGAAATATTCACTGATTTTAAAAAGAGAAGGACGATTTTTTCGATGAAGTTTTACGTATAGAGTTTTATTACTTGTAGATCCATGGTCTTAATTTTTAAATAAAATAAATTATTGTAGTATTGTGATGAATAACATGAATGGGAAATTATTTATGAATGAAATGTTGCCTTTATAGAGAGAGCCAGGCGTGTTATTATTTCTATGACGTCATTTGAATGAATTTCATTTTTTCGATGAAGGTTTAAGTTTTCAAATATAATAAATTAATGTAGTATTGTGATAAGTTTTAAAATATTACCGAGGAATGCATTGCATTTTAGACATGTTTAAATAAAATTGCATTGAATTTGGAAAGTGTTTCATAATCAATGCTTTAAGCATGATTGATCTTTTTGTTGTAAATATGAATCAGAACAATTTTAATAAAAAATAATATAAAAAAAACGTGATTTTACTCCACAAATATTGTTTTCGAAAATCATAATGAAAAAACAAACACATATTTAAGCAATTTCTGAAAACAAATTAAAGAAAAGTATATATATACCAATTGTTTCAAATTTCATTCATGTTCGTGCAGTAGAATTTGACTTATATCAATTTACATTTATAAAAATGTCGAAAATCGCGTCTTAGAGAAAAAAGACAGGAAAGTTTGGACAACTTCAATTGTTTAATTTTTAAAAATTGTGATATAATCGGTTCTATTTAACGTAGCAAGATGAATTTGGTATCATTAGAATCAGAAACTCTTTGACTCTTTTTTAAGCAATAAAACACATAAAGACTTTTTGGGTACCATACCTACTTAAATATATAGTTTTTTTTTAGATATTGACAATTTTTGCGGGCCATATTGTACCACAAACAAAAAATGTGTTTTGTAAACATGCCTACAAATAATGTTATTTGATTTGCCAATGAAATTTAATGGCCTACTTGAAGATATTTTAATATTTTCAAGATTTTATTTTCGCTGCAATAAATGGCATTATCGCTCATTACAATAAAATTGATACGGCTACAAAAAAGAAATTTTTCAGGAGTTAAACTAGATAAACCAGTGTTTGCTGTAAGTGCGAGTTTACATTTATGTTTATGATGGCTAATCGACCAATTGTCAAACATCTCGCATTTGTATATAAATAAATAAATAAGCATTTGTATTTATTCGGAGATGACTTGAGATACAAATGATGTATTATAACTTGTACAAACAGGAATTTCGTGTCGTAAACATATCTACATAAAATGTCAATTCATGCTTTAATGAAATTAAATGGTCCACTTGGATTTATTGCAATATATTTTTTCGAGATTTTATTTTCGCTGCAATAAGTGGTATTATCGCCAATCACGAAGGCAATTGACAAGGTTACAGAAAAGTAGTTTCTGGAAAGAGTTAAAAAAGTTAAACCAAATTGACTAGCGTTTGCTGTAAGCATAGATTTTGCATTTAGAGTTGTGAAGATTAATGGCTTAATTGTCAAACGTCTATCATTTATAAGTAAATAAATCAATTAATTAATAAAAATTTATATTTATTCGGAGATGTCTTTAAACACACAAGCGTAAATTTGTACGTCTAATAAAGTTAAATCTTACCCATTTTAATTGTCATTAAACTCATACAGGACTGTTCACGAGCTGAAAGGTCTAATTGTGATCTAACAATTCACTTTCTGAGCTTCATATTTATAGGGGTAGAAGTTTAATCTGAAGTACGAATGGATTTATACTTATAATGATATGGAATATATCTTAAATTACCTCTGTTCAAAGTAATCATGGGAATAAAAATAACACCAAAAGAATAATAGCAAAAAATGGGCGCAGTAGAATATCAAAATAATCCAATATAATCTAATCCAAGAGTTGCATGTATTGATCAAAGATCTTTTATTACTTAAGTGAAAATATTATTTTCCATGAAAATATTCTGTCTATACTCATAATATGAATTTTTTTTTAAAGTATCTCTGTTCAAAGCAATCATGAATATAAGAATAGCATCAAAAGAATAATAGGCAAAAATGGTCGCTGTAGACTTTCAAAGTAATCCAATTTAATATAATCCAAGAGTTATATGTATTCATCCAAGACATTTTATTACTTAAATGAAAATGTTCTCTTTCCATGAAAATATTCTGTCTATACTCATAATATGGAATATTTCTTAAAGTACCTCAGTTCAAAGTAATCATGGGCATAAAAATAACACCAAAAGAATAATAGCAAAAATGGGCGCAGTAGAATATCAAAATAATGCTATCTAATCTAATCCAAGAGTACATGTATTGATCAAAGACCTTTTATTACTTAAAATATTCTGCTTCCATGAAAATATTCTGTCTATACTCATAATATGGAATCGTTTCTGAAGTATCTGTTCAAAGCAATCATGAGTTTAAGAATAACATCAAAAGAATAATAGGCAAAAATGGTCGCAGTAGATTTTCAATATAATCCAATTTAATATAATCCAAGAGTTACATGTATTGATCCAAGACTTTTTATTACTTAAATGAAAATATTCCGTTTGCATGAAAATATTCTGTCTATACTCATAATATGGAATATTTCTTAAACTGCATCTGATCAAAACAATCATGGGCATAAAAATAACACCAAAATAATAATAGGAAACTGGGCGCAGTAGAATATCAAAATAATTCAATCCAATCTAATATAAGAGTTTAATGTATTGATCCAAGACTTTTTGTTACTTAAATGAAAATATTCTGTTTCCATGAAAATATTCTGTCTATACTCATAATATGGATCTTTCCTAAAGTGCATCTGTTCAAAGCAATCATGGGCATAAAAATAACACCAAAAGATTAATAGGCAAGAATGGCCGCAGTAGACTTTTAAAATAATTCAATCTAATATAATCCGTGAGCTACATGTATTGATCCAAGACATTTTATTATTTAATTCTTAATTTAGCACGAACATATTCTGTTTTCAACAGAGACATAGTCTGCATATATTTTGCAGTGAATAAACTCTAAATTATTTAACTTTTTTTATTCTAACTTGCACGTAACATGCAACAGTGAAAGTCAAAAATGTAAATTTAACTTTTAAAATTTCTGTTATGTTTTTATTAGATCTGCAAAACTTTCATTAAGCTAGCAGTTAGTTTTGGAATGCAGTTTGAATTCAGAAAAAAATGCATTCCTCTCCTTTAAAGACACACTTATACACTTTTTCAAATTATTTTGTAAATTTAAAAGTAAAATTCGCGAAATGTAATCTTTAATCTTTGATTCGATTTCTGCATAAGCTACGTTATTCTACAACCATGTAAGTGGAACTATTTTTCTACAACCATGTAATTTTCTACAACCGTTATTCTACAACCATGTAAGTGGTAGTATTTTTCTTTTAAATTTCAATGTAATATACGTGGAAAATGAAAGTATTGTGATGTGATAATAGATCTACTTTCGGAATTTGATGAATTTATACGCTTTGAATATTCTTGAAAAAAAAATTTGATGTGAGCAGCACATGACTTTCCTTATATAATGCAATGAATTTACTATTTTCCAGTTAAAAAAAATGTTATTCTTATAGTAGATACTTATATTCCTTCCAAGACAGTGAATTTTCTTCAATTAGTTGTCATTTTCATGATTTAGATCCATTTTTATCCATTTGGCGAGATTTTCGCTAATTTGGCAACATTTAAGAATGTCGCCACGTTGGCGACATTCCGCTAACTTCGTCGGCAAAATCTCGCCAAACGTTATGGATATAGAAATAAGTTATTTTTACAGTTGATAAATGACTATTGGCGTTAAAATAAAAAGTATTACTCAAAGTATCTTTTCTCGTGAATGGAACGAGTTAGATTCACGAGAATGATGACTCTGAATTTATCGCGTGATATTACATATGAAAAGTAAACAAGTTTCTTAACAGTTAATATTTTTTTAAATTTATGGGATTTTTTGATAAATTTATTTTAACAATGTGCAATATACCGAGAACGGTTCACGCTAGCGTTCTAAAGTTTATGTTAATCGTTTTCTAAGGAAAAATTACCTAAGAAATGTTTATTTGCGTAACTTTATTAAAGGTTTTAATTTTTTGATGATTTTTTCAAAATTTCACTCGAAAATTTAGGGGGATTCTGAACATTCGATTCTGTTTTAAAACAATAAGCTTCTAGTGTTCACGGATTGGGATTTTTGTACCAAATTTCATTCGAATCGCTCCATTCGTTCGTGAGATATCGTCTCCAGAGACTCACTGACACACACACACACAGACATCACTTCAAAAATGTTTGATTCATGATCAGGGATGCTTGAAACGTGCTCTTTCGTCGAAAACTCGAATTCGAATTTTCGACCCCGTCACATTACTTTCCTTATACATTATGTATATAAGGAAAGTAATAAATCGTCTGTGCGTTTGGCCGTGAACCTGTGGGTGCGATGTTCTTTGAAAAATTTAAAATATTCAAATGTAATTTGAGAACTTTTGTAGAACTTTTTCCTAATTAGTGAATGGCAGTCGTATATATCCCTAATAGCAATCCACTATTAGCCCCATATTGGCTTATTATTGGCTCCGATATTGGACCAATATGAAAAAATCTGATAAGGGCAGCACATGACTTTCCCTGCAGACTTATATCCACGTTCTCTATATTTAAATTAAATGTATTTCACTTTTAATTCAATTTTCGTTCTCAGTCGGTAACCGGACTTATTTTCAAAAGTGGCGTAGAGAAAATAAGAAAAACTAAAATATCTCGAGAACGGCTAGTCCTAGTGTAATGGGGTGGGTCCTATTCTTTTCGTCGTTAAAAATTACGTATTAAACGAGCATTTAATGGATATATTTGAGTATACCTAGTTCTTTAGTCTAGATTTTGACGATTTTAGCGGGCCATTTTGAAAAAAAAGGCAGGTTATTATTTTCCGAATCATACCAAAATCTAATCAGCACCAGGGTGACCCATAAGTGACTTATCTGCAGAATTTTGTGAAATTCGGTCCATTAGTCTTTCAGTTAGAGTGGATACAATATCTGCACAGACAGACAGACAGACAGACACACAGACAGACAGACACACAGACACACACACAGACGTCACGCTAAAAATTGTTTTTTCGTATTCTAGAGATCTCGGAACGTATAGATCCATCGAAAACTCGAGTTGTGATTTTCGGTATGATTCCAATACTTTCCCTATACATTACCATGTATTGCAGGGAAAGTAAAAATCTGATGTGAGCAGCACATGACTTTCCCTGCAGACTTATATCCACGTTCTCTTTATTTTAATTAAATTTAATTCAATTTTCGCTCTCATTTGGTAACTGGACTTATTTTCAAAGGTGAGGTAGAGAAATACGTAAAAACTAAAATATCTCGAGAACGGCTAATCCTAGTGTAATGGGGTTGTTCTTATTCTTTTCTTCGTTAAAAATTACGTATAAAATAAGCTTTTAATGGATATACTTGAGCATACGTAGTTTTTTATTATAAATTTTGTTGATTTTTGCGGACCATTTTGCAAAAAAAGGCAGGTTTTTTTTCCGAATCGTACCAAAATCTAATCAGCACCAGGGTGACCCACAAGCAACTTATCTACCAAATTTTGTGAAATTCGGTCCATTAAATTTTTAACTAGAGGGGATACAAGCTTTTGCAGGCCATTTCGCAAAAAAAGCGGGTTCTTCTTTTCCGAATCGTATGCAAAACTAATCAGCACTAGATTCCCCCACAAATGACTTACCTACCAAATTTTGTGAAATTTGGTTTATTAGTTTTTTAGTTAGAGTGCATACAAAATCTGCACAGACAGACAGACAGACACACAAACAGACACACAGACAGACACACAGACACACACACAGACGTCACGCTAAAAATACTTTTTTCGTATTCTAGAGGTCTCGAAACGTGTAGATCCGTCGAAAACTCGAGTTGCGATTTTCGTCATGATTCCAATACTTTCCCTATACATTACCATGTATTGCAGGGAAAGTAAAAGGGGGACATTTCGACGGAATTGGTCCAATAATGGCTTAAAATATTGGGACAATCTTGGGATAATATTATGCCAATATTTCCACTGTAACACCAATATTAGAGTAATATTGTAGTGAAACTATTAGTCAGTATTGGAGGCCAATGTAACCCCAATATTTGCCTAATATTGGGATTACATTGGAAATATTTCCAATATAATGCCAAGAGATACAATAAGATCAATGTTAAATGCTACTAGGGAGATTTTTAAAGAGATTGGGATTAAGGTTTTCAATTTTTCGAATATTGCTGTCTTTATAAGAAAATCTTTAAAATGGTTATATTGCATTATTTTACAATAGAAATTGTCTGTGTAATCTCTGTAAATAAATTTCAAAATTTATTTGCCTGTTTCATCATTGCGGGGGAAAGGCTGAACCGAATTTCATGAAATTTTCATGCTTCCTCATCATGCTTTAAGGAGATTCAGAAGATCGCTTAGACTTTCGTCTGACGTTCCTAGCTCGCATGGAAGTTGACGAATCATGGCCTTGAAAAATCGTCTGGAGTAATGAGGCGCATTTTCAACTCGGAACAGTTAACACGCAGAATTGCAGCATTTGGGCTTCTAAGAACCCTCATGCGTTTCAGGAGATTCCTTTGTACTCTCCAAAAGTCACAGGTCCGTATTTTTTCGAGGAGAACAAAAAATCTGATGTGGGCAGCACACGACTTTCCCTTCAGACTTATATTAACGTTCTCTTTATTAACACTTTACAACAAAGTTGAAAAGTGTTTATGACTTTGTTCATTCTGTCTGTCTGTCTGTCTGTCTGTCCGTTAGCACGATAACTGCCGTAAAAATGACTTAATCAAAATGAAATTTTAGTATGTTGTTCAGACGGTCTGTAGGACCTATGGGAATATAAATGAATAATATCACACAATTAGTTTTGGATTGAACCCGGGTTGAAAAAATGAAATACATTGAGCCCTATGGGACCTAATTTTTCTAACATTTTTTAAGCGAATTTAAAATTCACAAATTGCTTCGAAAATTTTAGGTAATAGTCAAATTGTTCCATAAAATATATAAAAAAAAATTCAGCTAAATATATTCAGTAGTTTTTTAAATAAAAATTAAAATAATAATTACACATCTTATATGAAACGATCACGTGACCATGATATGAAACGATCACATGACCCACTTCAAAATGAGATATGGCATCCATCTTGTTTCAAATTCGTGATTTTTTAAAGTTCTTTTTAATTCATATTGAGTGTTGTATCCATCCTAAAACTACTTTATTTCTGCTTAAATTCTGTGCATCTACATACTAAAACAACACAATGACAATATATTTGAGTTTAAATTCTCATTCAAATTTGATTATTTCTACAATTAAGCCTATTTTTCACCTATGTAAAATGTAAACAGCAAAATATGTAGAATGAGTTGTATTAAAATTACTGTATTTCTTTAACACAAAATAATTCAGTCCATGGAGTCTGCATGGCTGATATGAATGAAATATTAATTGATTTTATAAACAGAAGGACGATATTTTTCGATGAAGTTTTAAGCATAGAGTTTATGAATTGTAGCTCCATGGTCTTAATTTTTAAATAAAATAAATTATTATAGTATTGTGATGAATGAAATGGAGAAAGTTATGAATGAAATCCTGCTTTTATAGAGAGATCCAGGCGTGTTATTTTTTCTATGACGTCATTTGAATTAATTTCAGTTGTTTTCGATGAAGTTTTTAAATATAATAAATTATCGTAGTATTATGATAGATTTAAAAATATTACCGTGGAATGTATTGCATTTTAGAGATATTTAAACCACGCAATTTATATTTCAATGCCGTCTTTTGAATGAAGTTCATTTTTTTCAATGAAGGTTTAAGTTTTCAAATATAATAAATCAATGTAGTATCGTGATAAGTTTTAAAATATTACCGAGGAATGTATTGCATTTTCGACTTTTTTAAATAAAATTGCATTGAAGTTGGAAAGTGTTTCATAATCAATGCTTTAAGCATGATTGATCTTTCTTGTTTAAATTAAATTTATTTCACTTTTAATTCAACTTTCGTTCCCATTCGGTAACCGGAATTATTTTCAAAGGTGGCGTAGAGAAAATACGGAAAACTGAAATATCTCGAGAACGGCTAGTCCTAGTGTAATGGGGTTGGTCTTATTATTTTCGTCGTTAAAAATTACGTATTAAACAAGCATTTAATGGATGTATTTGAGTATACCTAGTACTTTAGTTTAGATTTTGACGATTTTTGCGGGCCATTTTGCAAAAAAAGGCGTGTTATTTTTTTCCAAATCATACCAAAATCTAATCAGCACCAGGGTAACCCACAAGTGACTCATCTAATGAATTTTGTGAAATTCGGTCCAGTAGTTTTTCAGTTAGAGTGGATACAAGCTTTTGCGGGCCATTTCGCAAAAAAAGGCTGGTTCTTTTATTCCAAATCGTACCCAAAACTAATCAGCACCAGACTCGCTCACAAGTGACTAACCTACCGAATTTTGTCAAATTCGGTTCATTAGTTTTTTAGTTAGAGTGGATACAATATCTGCACAGACACGCAGACAGACAGACACACAGACACACACACAGACGTCTCGCTAAAAATGGTTTTTTCGTATTCTAGAGGTCTTGAAACGTGTAGATCCGTCGAAAATCGAGTTGCGATTTTCGACATGATTCCAATACTTTCCCTATACATTACCATGTATTGCAGGGAAAGTAACACATCAATTTGTCCAAAGACTTGTTCCGTCAATGCTGAGAGGTATCGAACAATGCAGCTGAAGTTTGTTTTTTCGCAACTTAAACAGCGTGGATGTCTTGAATCCACGATTTTTATGCAGGATGGAGCTCCTCCTCATATTGGAGTGCGCGTACGGGAAGTCCTACGACAGTATTTTACCAACAACCAAGTCGAGCGTTCCCTATGAAGTGGCCAGCTCGTTCCCCTGATCTGACTCTTTGTGACTTTTGGTTGTGGGGTCATGTAAAATGCTTGGTATACCAAAGGAATGTCGATAATTTAGCCACTTTGAAGGACCAAATAACATTGAACGTCAAGCAAATCAATGGAGATCTGCTGCATCCTGCAGTAGAGAATGCTGCTAAGAGAATGTACTTTTTGGAACATATGCAAGGAAAACATATTTGATCACACATGTAAATGATGTCAATATAAAAAAAAATCTGATGTGAGCAGCACATGACTTTCCCTGCAGACTTATATTCACGTTCTATTTATTTAAATTAAATTTAATTAATTTTTAATTCAATTTTCGTTCTCATTTGAATACTGGACTTATTTTCAAAAATGGTGTAGGAAAAATTCGAAAAACTGAAATATCTCGAGAACGGCTAGTCCTAGTGTAATGGGTTTGATCTTATTCTTTTCTTCGCTAAAAATTACGTATTAAACAAGCATTTAATGGCTATATTTGAGCATACGTAGTTCTTAAGTTTAGAGTTTGATGATTTTTGCGGGCCATTTTGCAAAAAAAGGCAGGTTATTTTTTTTCGAATTATACCAAAATCTAATCAGCACCAGGGTGGCCTACAAGCGACTTATCTACCAAATTTCGTGAAATTCGGTCCATTAGTTTTTCAGTCAGAGTGGATACAAGCTTTTGCGGGCCATTTCGCAAAAAAAGGCGGGTTCCTTTAACTCGAGTCATACCCAAAACTAATCATCACCAGATTCGTGCACAAGTGACTTACCTACCAAATTTTATGAAATTCGGTCAATTAGTTTTTTAGTTAGAGTGGATACAAAATCTGCACAGACAGACAGACACACAGACACACAGACACACACACAGACGTCACGCTAAAAATAGTGTTTTCGTATTCTAGAGGTCTCGAAACATGTAGATCCGTCGAAAACTCGAGTTGCGATTTTCGACATGATTCCAATACTTTCCCTATACATTACCATGTATTGCAGGGAAAGTAATCAATGTCTGACGTATGTAAATGTACGATGCAAATATAAATAAAAATCTGATGTGGGCAGCACATGACTTTCCCTGCAGACTTATATACACCTTCTCTTTATTTGAATTAAATTTATTTCACTTTTATTCAATTTTCGTTCTCATTCGGTAACCGGGCTTATTTTCAAAGGTGGCGTAGGGAAAGTACGAAAAACTAAAATATCTCGAGAACGGCTAGTCCTAGTGTAATGGGGTTGGTCTTATTCTTTTCGTCGTTAAACATTACGTATTAAACGGGCATTTAATGGATATATCTGAGTATACCAAGTTCTTTAGTTTAGATTTTGAAGATTTTTGCGGGCCGTTTTGCAAAAAAAGGCAGGTTATTTTTTTCCGAATCGTACCAAAATGTAATCAGCACCAGAGTGACCTATACGTGACTCATGTACAGAATTTTGTGAAATTCGGTTGATTAATTTTTCAGTTAGAGTGGATACAAGCTTTTGCGGGCCATTTCGCAAAAAAAGGCGGGTTCTTTTATTCCGAATCGTACCCGAAAGTAATCAGCACTAGCCCCGCCCACAAGTGACTTACCTACCAAATTTTGTGAAATTCGGTCCATTAGTTTTTTAGTTACAGTGGATACAAAATCTGCACAGACAGACAGACACACAGACAGACAGACAGACAGACAGACAGACACACAGACAGACACACGCACAGACGTCACGCTAAAAATGGTTTTTTCGTATTCTAGAGGTCTCGAAACGTGTAGATCCGTCGAAAACTCGAGTTGTGATTTTTGGTATGATTCCAATACTTTCCCTATACATTACCATGTATTGCAGGGAAAGTAAAAAATACCATGTATTGCAGGGAAAGTAAAAAATCTGATGTGGGCAGCACATGACTTTCCCTGCAAACTTATATCCACGTTCTATTTATTTAAATTAAATGTAATTCACTTTTAATTCAAATTTCGTTCTCATTCGGTAACCGGGTTTATTTTCAAAGGTGGCGTAGGGAAAGTACGAAAAACTAAAATATCTCGAGAACGGCTAGTCCTAGTGTAATGGGGTTGGTCTTATTCTTTTCGTCGTTAAACATTACGTATTAAACGGGCATTTAATGGATATATCTAAGTATACCAAGTTCTTTAGTTTAGATTTTGAAGATTTTTGCGGGCCGTTTTGCAAAAAAAGGCAGGTTATTTTTTTCCGAATCGTACCAAAATGTAATCAGCACCAGAGTGACCTATACGTGACTCATCTACCGAATTTTGTGAAATTCGGTCCATTAGTTTTTCAGCTAGAGTGGATACAAGCTTTTGCGGTTGAAAAGTGGCGTAGGGAAAGTACGAAAAACTAAAATATCTCGAGAACGGCTATTCCTAGTGTAATGGGGTTGGTCTTATTCTTTTCGTCGTTAAACATTACGTATTAAACGGGCATTTAATGGATATGTCTGAGTATACGTAGTTCTTTAGTTTAGATTTTGAAGATTTTTGCGGGCCGTTTTGCAAAAAAAGGCAGGTTATTTTTTTCCGAATCGTACCAAAATCTAATCAGCACCAGAGTGACCTATACGTGAGTCATCTACCGAGTTTTGTGAAATTCGGTCCATTAGTTTTTCAGCTAGAGTGGATACAAACTTTTGCGGGCCATTTCGCAAAAAAAGGCAGGTTCTTTTATTCCGAATCGTACCCAAAACTAATCAGCACCAGCCCCGCCCACAAGTGACTTACCTACCAAATTTTGTGAAATTCGGTCCATTAGTTTTTTAGTTACAGTGGATACAAAATCTGCACAGACAGACAGACACACAGACAGACAGACAGACAGACACACAGACAGACAGACAGACAGACAGACACACAGACAGACAGACAGACACACGCACAGACGTCACGCTAAAAATGGTTTTTTCGTATTCTAGAGGTCCCGAAACGTGTAGGTCCGTCGAAAACTCGAGTTGTGATTTTCGGCATGATTCCAATACTTTCCCTATACATTACCATGTATTGCAGGGAAAGTAAAAATGTGAAAAAATACGTATAAAATGTACATGTGATGTCCTTATCAAAATGCATGTAAAATGTTAATTTTCTGTACTTCGTATGCCTATTTTACTCCAAAAATGGACCTCACAGCGCCACTTTGTCCTGTGGTGGAAAAATCCGAACTTTTTTTGTTTCTTTAAAAATCAGAACCCCATGATCTAAATAGTATTTACTGCAAATTTCGCTGAGTTTGGCCCAACAGTGTTCTCACTATCGGGATCTAAACACCTCTACTTTAATTATGGCCACCCTGTATATTTTAAGACTTCCTGAACACGTTTTGATTATTTTTGGAGTGGTGTCCGTCTGTATGTATGTCTGTTATCGATTTGTTGTGTAGACGATAGCGCCCGCATACATATATTAAATGATTTTCACGAGATTTTATATCCGGCTTTGTTATTAAAAAATCTAGAACTGGATAGAAATTTTTAAATTTCGAGTCTAAACTTCGGAAATTATTGGAAATATTATATTTTTTTAACATGGCAGTATAGGACAAAATTTAACATAATCATGCATAAAAGGGTTTATTTATGGTTCAATATCCACTTGACTTATTAGTTTCAATTATTGTTGTGAAAGGTAGCCGGGATATATTTTTTTTTTGTTCGTGACGCCATTAGTCCCCCCTGGGGGGGGCGAGTTGTTCCCCCGGGAGTACATTGTCAAGTATGGTATCAACTGAAATATTTTTTCAAGCCCTTGAAAGTGAAGGGTAACACTTTCAAGGACGATAATAGTAGGGTAACACGCTATAATAGTAGTCTTTTTGATTCACGATACTAATTTTACAAAATTTTCTTGCAAAATTTGGTAAAAAAGATAAAAGTACTAAAAATAGATTTAGGTATGAGAAAGTCGAGTTGGGTCACCCTCTAGCTAATTACATTATGATAATATATATATATATAATTTTATAGGATTCTTTACCACAGCAATAATGTTCTTCACCAGATTTTACCTCATCAATTACGTCAGACAAATAAAATATGTAGTAAAATGTAAGAAACTTGAACAGCATTTCCCGGGACCCATTAAATATACAAAAAAAAAATACATTTAAAATACATGTTTTAGATTCGAACAGAGAAGGTTACATTCAAAGAGTTATAAATTTTTGCATGAAATACTTAATGCAAACCAACATTATAAAAAAGTAAAAATCACCATTATTTTCATTTTACGTGGTAGAAAAATAATGTTTCTCGTGCAAAATCGAATCAAGCATTAAAGACTGCATTTCGTGAGCTTTATTTTTAAATTTCGAAAAGAATTTTCGAAAGGTTTAAAGTTTTTCGCTCTTTATGGCGGGGATTGCATTTTTTTTCTGAATTCTAAACCAACTTCTAGCTTAATGAGATTTTACCGGAACATATGGAAATGTGACAAAATTTATGTGTTAACTTTTGCTTTTCGTGGCATACTTGTGTATACTTCGGGTTAAAAATAAGTTGATGGAGTTTGAAGGATTTATTTAAGAATGTGATTTCTCAGCTGTAGTTTACTTGAACAAATGGCGATCATTTTAGTCGCCTCTTCATACATCGCATAATGTATTAGAGAAAGTATTTATGATTGGCTTTAAAATTCAAAACGACTGTTTCACACGTTTTGCTCATCTACAATATATAGCAGTTTTGAGGTTTTTATATATATGTATGGACACTTTATCTTTTAACCGAATGGTGCAATTCGATGAATATAGTCGATGAATATAGTCGTAAGACTACATTTTGAATTTGCCCGAGTTGAGGTATAGGAAAATATAATGGCTAGTACCATTTTTCTTAGTAGATATGCTTTTCTGTGGATTAAATTTACTTTTTCTTTAACCTATGTCGTCTAAAAAATATGGTGACCATGATTTAATCAAAAGTCAAGTTTTCATCGTAAATACGTCTGTTGGTTGTCTTTCGTACGTCCGTGGGCTGTCTTTCGTCGGTCTGTGGGTTGTCTTTTGTCGGTCTGTGGGGTGTTTTGGGTCAGTCTGTAGGTTGTCTTTTGTCTGTCTGTATGGTTTCTTTAGTTGGCCTGTAGGGTTTCTTTAGTTGGTCTGTGGGGTTTCTTTAGTTGGGCTGTGGTGTGTCTTTAGTCGGTCTATGGGCTGTCTTTTGTCGGTCTGTGGGGTGTTTGTAGTCGGTCTGTAGGTTGTCTTTTGCGGGTCAGTGGGTTTCTTTAGTGAGTCTGTAGGTTGTCTTTTGTCGTTCTGTAGGTTGTATTTCGTCGGTTTCTGGGTCATTTTTCATCGGTCTGTGGGTGGTCTTTCGTCAGACTGTGATCTGTCTTTCGTCGGTCTGTGGTCTGTCTTTTGTCGGTCTGTAGGGTGTTTTTAGTCGGTCTGCAGGTTGTCTTTTGCCGGTTTGTGAGGTGTTTTTAGTCGGTCTACAGGTTGTCTTTTGTCGGTCTGGGGGGTTTCGTTAGTTGGTCTGTGGGGTGTTCTTAGTAGGCCTATGGGCTGTCTTTTGTCGGTCTGTGGGGTGTTTGTAGTCGGTCAAGAGGTTGTCTTTTGTTGGTATGTAGGTTGGCTTTCGTCGGTCTGTGGGTTGTGTTTTGTCGGTCTGTGGGTTTTGTTTTATCTGTCTGTGGGTGTGTAAATGTGTGTATGTACTCTTTAAAGCGATTTGGATCGAAATTTAGCAGTAAGTATTATATATTATATATGTGTGAACGCAGAAAATAATTTTAAAAAAATGTAGTTTAAGTATAACACGGTATTTTGTCAAAAGTGTTGACGATTGCTAAACTCGAAAACTGCAACAGCAATTTAGATTCAATTTGAATGGTGTATTATTGACATAAGGACACCTATTCAAATCTGATCGTGTGCGAAAGTTTTGTTTACTTAGTAAAATTCAATCAATTCGAATAATATTTAAATAAATAAGATATAAATTATAGCTCATTTATAAATTATGTTGTTGATATAAATTATTGTTCAAATAAGTTATTGTTCAAATACATTATTTTGTTTTAAATACAATTTTCTCATTTTCAACCCACATTCGATAATCCGGCAAATTATGTAATCCGGTATCGCAAAAGTCCCGAATATGCCGGAATATTAGAAGTTCACTCTAGGTCAAATATTCTCTTTTCAAATAAGCATTCATAAATATATACATCATTATTTTTTCGTCATCATATTTTCCACCCAGTAAAGTGCTATTATTATCTTTTCCATCATTATCTAAGTGTTATCATGCGTTTTTCTATTTTTCCGAACGAAGTATTTCTAGATACTAAATTTTTCCTAAATTAGGGTCTTTTAGAAATAAACTTGTTTATCTTGCTTTTCTAATAGCACACCTTCTCAGAACAGAAAGCGTTAGGGTGAAATCTGTATACTAGGTAACGGAGAACGTTGCAAAATATCAAATAATAGGTGGCAATTATCTTAGTAGTAAAAATAAGATAAAAGTTTCGTGGAGCACATTTCTGTATAAATAAATGCAAAGCGTGTTTTTATATTTAAAGGAAATTGTATTTTTGTTTATTTTTGTGGTGCATAATTAAATATATAGACATTACATATAGAACGGAGGATTTCAAATAGAAAAATATTTACATTTTAGAAAAAATAAACACAGTACATATATGTATATAATATAATGTACGTAGATTTAAATTTTTTAGTTAATAGCTATCTGGTTTATATACGTTATAATGATTACTTGGATAAGCAAAAATGGTTATATAAATAATCATCAAACTCTATTTTTCTATACAGTTTAAGGTACACTGACTTCCAAAA
Organism: Amaurobius ferox; assembly: GCA_951213105.1. Taxonomy (NCBI): domain Eukaryota; kingdom Metazoa; phylum Arthropoda; class Arachnida; order Araneae; family Amaurobiidae; genus Amaurobius; species Amaurobius ferox. Next base: position 78,139,805 of record OX578151.1, on the reverse strand, counting down.
GTTAAGCACAGACGGTTAAATCAACAAAAATGGAAAACTAAAGCTTTGATTAACTCAAAATTGTACATGAAGGAAGAAAATGTGTTTGTGCATTAAAGAAAACAAGAATTATGTACAGAGATGAAAAATATGTTTCTTTACATAAGTTATAAAATGACGTCACATTTGGGTCTTTAACAAAATGATGTTTAAAGGCAAACAAACCAAACAGAACTTACATTAATATGAAACCACCCCTTCACACAAACTTTACAACGATTTTCTATGCTTTCAATGAGGTGATCAACCATCACAGATGCGAGCAATGGTCATTCCTCCAATAGGGCAGATTCCAGTCTCTGAGATTGACTGGAGGAGGTTAACGTGCAGAGACAGCACGCCCGAGGGCATCCCAAAGGTGTTCAATGGGATTAAGGTCGGGGGAATACGCTGCCCACTTCATACAAGAAATGCCCTCACTTTCCAGGCATTCGTCAACGATGTTAGCTCGATGGAGACGGGCATTATCGGCCATAAGGAGGAAATCAGGACCAACTGCCGTAGCGTAGAGTCCCGCAATGGGATCTAGAACTTTATCCCGATACCGCTCAGCCGTCACAGAACCGCCTTTAAAGATGTGCAGCTCTGTGCGATATCCCATTGAAATTCCAGCCCACACCATGACGCTGCCACCTCTGAATGCGTGATGTTCGATGATGTTCTTGGCCTGATTGCGTGTGTCTCGTTCTCTTCAGACGTTTACATGCATATCATCTGATTCCAGGGCAAATTTGGATTCGTCCGTGAACAGGACGTTGCACCAATCTGAGACAGTTCATTTGACATGTTGACGACACCACTTTAATATTTCCCCTCTGGCTTGGACGGTTAGTGTAACACACAAAATTGTGGTACTTGCGTGTTTAGCACCTCCACATGGAGCCTTCAGCACACAGTACATACAGATATTGTCTTACCAAGTAAGGCTCCAACTATAAATGTAACAGTTGTGGAGGTAGCTCGTCGATTCCGCTTGGCTACCATAGCAATATACCGATCATCAGAGGGGGTGGTAACCCTTGGACGACCGGGCACAGGTTTCCGGACAACTGTTTGATTTGTTTGAAATTGTTTCCATTATCGAGAAATTACCGAATGATCAACGCCAAAGAAAATAGCGACATCTTTGATTGACTATGCTGCTTCAATGCGTCCGGCAGCGCGGGAGCGATCACTATCTGCCATTCGTCTTCTTTCAGCCATAGAAACATGAATATTATCAAAAATAATCCTACAAACGTTATAAACACTTCGCACCAGCATTTAAATTCACCTCCTCAAACCCTTCAGAATTTTGGCGTCTTCAACGACTGCCTAATTAGTATATATCCGAACAGTCAATAGTGACTGGTTGTAACATACGATATTTGCATGCTGCCATCTACAACCGCAGCGGTTTTCAGCCATTCTGATTTAAATACGCTTTCGAAAAATGAAAATTTGCATTGCGTGCTTAACTTTCGGAACTCAGTGTATTTATGAAACCTCTTGTATTTAACCTTGCTAAATAGGAAAACTAACACTGTTAAAAATTGCTGCAACTATTTTTAACACATAGTTGAAAAGTGTTTATGGCTCTGTTGGCTCTGTTCCTTCTGTCTGTCTGTCTATCTATCTGACCGTTCGCACGATAACTGCCTTAAAAACGACCTTATCAAAATGACATTTTAGTATATTATTGAAACTGTCTGTTGGAGATATAGGAATGTTAATGACTAATATCACCCAATTAGTTTTGGATTGAACCCGGGTTGAGAAAATGAAATGCATTGAACTCTACCGGACTTAATTTTTCAAACATGTTTTAAGTGAATTTAAAATTCACAAATTGTTCGGAAATTTTTGGAAATATTCAAATTATCCCATAAAATACATAAAAAAAGTGCAGCAAAACATGTTAGGTAATTTTTTAAATAAAAATTAAAATAATAATTACACCCATATTAAACAAAGATATCACGTGACCAACTTCAAAATAAAATATGGTATCCACCTTTATTTCCTAGTGTAAATATTGTGATTTTTAAAGTTCTTTATAATTACACTAACAGCGATTACCCGGCGTTGCTTTGGATTTACCATGTAAAACTATGATAAAAATTACTCTCGAACATATAGGGCCGATTGTGATATATTACCGCTGAATGTATGGCATTTTAGAGATGTTTATATAAAATTAAAGTTGGAAAGTGTTTCATAATCAATGCTTTATGCATGATTGATCTTTCTTGTGATTTTCGTATTTTTCTTTCTTGATACTTTTCGTTGTTGAGTAAGCCTGTGAGAAATAAACCATGGTGATAATTTCAATTTAAATTCATATCTCAAACCTGCGATTTTCAAAAGTGTCTAATACGTTCAATAAACTCCCACAAAACTCAGTGTTGAGTAAGCCTGTGAGAAATAAACCATGATGAAAGTTTCCATTTAAATTCATATCTCAAACCTGCGATTTTCAAAATTCTAATACGTTCAATAAACTCCCTCAAAACTCAGTGTTGAGTAAGCCTGTGAGAAATAAACCATGGTGAAAGTTTCCGTTTAAATTCATATATCAAACCTGCGATTTTCAATAATTGTCTAATACGTTCAATAAACTCCCACAAAACTTAGATTTAATTGACTTTCACGTTTTAAACCAACAATGTCCAACCTTTTTCGTTGGACATTGTTCGTTGTGAATCATGGAGTTAGAGAGTAGAACTTCTAGGAAAAAGTGTCGTTTTTCACTAATATCTCGATAACCACTGATCGTAGAAACTCGAAATATAGCCTATATTTTTGAGGGGGTGATTTCAAGACTACCAAGACAAATTTCATGAAATCCGGTTCAGCCGTTCTCAAGTTATGGCGCGTCAAACTTTTTTTCTTTATATATATAGATTTAGTGTTGCATTCGTCTTAAAACCGTTTTGTTTTTGCGTATCTTCTGTTCATTTATATTCTATACCAACGCAGTTATAATATATTTTAGTTTAAATTATCATCAAACTTTGATTGTTTCCACGACAAAGCCAGATTTTAATGGGTGCAGAACGTAAATAAATGACTGTAAAAGGAGTTGTATAAGAATTGCTGAATTTTTTTTAACGAAATATTATTCAGTTCTGGAGTCTGGAATATAAGTGATATGAATGAAATATTCATTGCGTTTATATAGAGAGTCAAACAATTTTTGTTTCGATGACATCATTTGAATAAAGAACATTTTTTTCAATGAAGTTTTAAGTTTTCAAATATACTGCATTATTGTAGTACTATGATAATTTAAAATATGTCAGCGAGTTGTTTTATACTCAATGCGTTATGCATGATTGATCTTTATTGTTAAATTTTTTTTTTAAATTTATGACGCTTAGCGTCAATAACAGTCACCTTAACCGAAAATATCATGTATATATATTTAAATTTCATGTGTAATAGCCATCTAGTTTATACACTGTATGATGAATGCTTGAATAAGCAAAAATGGTTATATAAATAAAACATCCAAATATATTAAATAGTTTTTTATGAAACTACCAGCATTTAACCTTGTCAAAGGCAGGAAAACTAACACTCTTTAAAATTGCTGCAACAATCTTAACAGTTTTTATTTTGTTTAAAAATATATAGTGCTTAGTGTCAAAAACAGTGGCTTTAAATGAAAATACACTCTTTTGAATAAAAAAAAAGTACCATGAAGGAAGTGACTGTTTTTATTGAAATTAAACATACTTACAGATCATACACAGGTAATGAAATGATTACAAAATCAAGGCCGCGGTTAGCAATGGTTAGCAATTGCACATTGAACTTTTCAAATCAGTAATTGGTGAAACCCCCCTTGACGGCAGTGCATGCTTGTACACGTCTAAGTAAGGAGTGATAAAGTGTCTAGTGTCATCCTGCAATACATTCTGCCAGGCATTCCTCAATTGTTGCTCCAGATCTGCTACATTTCGGGGTGCCCGACTCTGGCCTAGCATATCCCATACATGCTCGATTGGCAAAAGGTCTGGTGACCTTGCTGGCCAAGGAACAGTGTCAACAGCACGAAGACAGCCCACAGATATGTGAGCCGTATGTGACGTGGCATTGGCATTATCTTTTTGTAAAATGGACTCAGAAAGACGTGACATGAAGGGTAACGAAGGGCCTCAAGATTTCATCAACATATCGTGGAGCTGTTAAAGTTATACTCAGGATGACAAGGGCGGTCTACTGTCGTAAGAGATAGCACCCCACACCATCACACCAGGGGTAATGGTTGTGCTCCTGTGTAAAACAAAGGCTGATTGGGACCACTGGTTCTGGTGCCTCCACATATGTACCCGATGGTCATCTGCTGAAAGACTGAAGCGTGATTCATAGATGAACACTATGCGATAACAGTCTAGTGACAGCCATGGTGCTCGGCTACGACGCCACTCCAAAAGACTCTGTTGATGTTGTGGGGTTATGAGAGATATCCTAATAGCCGCCGTGAGCGTAACCCCACTTCAGCCAAGCGCCTTGAGATGGTGGAAAGTACCACGGGTGGTATGGAAGAGACAGTAGCACGTTGGATAGAGGACAATGATGCCATTGGAGCAGTTCAGATGTGTTGCACAATCATCCGATCTTGCATCGCATTCGTGCTCTTTGGCCTTCCAGAGCCTTCATTCCGTCGATGAGTTCCTTGCAGCAACCATTGCTGCCAGCACCTTTGCACAGCAGTATTCGTTCGGTGCAGGTGGCGGCCTATTGCTCTGTATGTGCAGCCAGCTTCACGCATCCCGACTATACGACCACGTTCGAACTCATCTAATTGCTTATAAGGTCTTCGGTAACGTCGGAACGGCATTATTGGTTGTGTCTCCATGAATCTGCAAAGCTGATAATAAGCAAAGATAAACCGTCCACAGTTTTAACCAGTTTTATAGGATGCCAGTTGCCAATAGAAACGCGTGCTATAACGGAAGTTAACATTCATTGGCCTTGCAAATGTAATCATTTGCATACTTGGTATAAAGGAATTTGCATGCGAAATTTCGAGATGATCGGATTATTCTTTAGGGGTGCTTCGTTTTTATTTACAAAAGAGTGTATAATGTATTTATATTTAAATTTTTTGATTAATAGCTATCCAGTTTGTACGAATAAGATGAATAATTGAATAAACATAAATGGTTATGCAAATAAATAATCCAACCATATTTTTTATACAGCTTAAGCTGTTTATAAAGCTTCTAGTGTTTAACATTGTCAAAGGCAGGACAACTAACACTTTTTAAAAATGCAGCACCTATTTTTGATATTTTATATTATTTAAAAATATATGGCGCTTGGCGTCAAAAACAGCCATCCTAAATGAAAATATAATGTATGTAGATTTATATTTTACAATTAATTGCGATCTAGTTTATACGGTAAGATGAATATATAAATAAGCAAAAATGGTTATAAAAATAAATAATGAAACTATATTTTTCTATATAGCTTAAATTGTTTATAAAATTACTATCATTTAACTTTGTCAAAGACTGGGAAACTACCACTTTAAAATTGCTGAAACTATTTTTAAAGTTTTTATTTTGTTTAAAAATGTGTGGCGCTTAGAGTCAAAGAAAGTCGTCTTAACCAAAAATATAATACACATTGGTTAATAACTATCTAATTTATACGTTAAGATGAATACTTCAATAAGCAAAACTGTTTATATAAATAAATAATTCAACTACATTTTTCTATACAGCTTAAGTTGTTTATAAAACTACTGCATCCATGAAAATACATTCCTAGAAGAATAATCTTATAGACGAAGAGGAGTAATCATGATAATTACAGCAGTGTCAAAGAGCGTAAATACAATTACAGATAGAACAATAACAACAAATTATTACCACGTGACATTTAAAAATCTGATGTGGGCAGCACATGACTTTCTCTGCAGACTTATATCCATGTTCTCTTTATTTTAATTAAATTTAATTCACTTTTAATTCAATTTTCGTTCTCATTTGGTAACTGGACTTATTTTAAAAGGTGGCGTAGAGAAAATACGAAAAACTATTATATATCGAACGGCTAGTCCTAGTGTAATGGGGTTGATCTTATTCTTTTCCTCTTTAAAAATTACGCATAAAATTAGTAGTCAATGGATATATTTGAGCATATGAATTTTTTATTTTAGATTTTGACGATTTTTGCAGGCCATTTTGCAAAAAAAGGCAGGTTATTTTTTCCGAATCGTACCAAAATCTAATCAGCACCAGAGTAACCCACAAGCGACTTATTACCCGAATTTTGGGAAATTCGGTCCATTATTTTTTTAGCTAGAGTGGATATAGGCAATTTTTGAAGGTCATTTAACAAAAAAAGCAGGTTCTTTTATTTCGAATCGTACTAAAAACTAATCAGCACCAGATTCGCCCATAAGTTACTTACCAACAAAATTTTATGAAATTCAGCCAATTAGGTTTTTAGTTAGAGTGGATACAAAAACTGCACAGATAGACAGACAGACAGACACAGAAACACACACACAGACGTCAAGCTAGAAATAGTTTTTTCGTATTCTAGAGGTCTCGAAACATGTAGATCCATCGAAAACTCGAGTTGCGGTTTTCGGCATGATTCCAATACTTTCCCTATACATTGTCATGTATTGCAGGGAAAGTTAAAAGGTTTACTATATCTATATTAAAAAGGTAAGGATGACAATTAAAGCAGGTGAATGATTGGCTATTAATATGAAAAAAAAAAAAACTCAACTTCAACTGAATTATAAATGAATAATCAGTCTTTAATTTTCTAGGAAAACGAACGAAGTTTTTGAAAGATTAAGGCATAAAATTGTAAAATCTAGGAGCTAAAATAAGATAACATTTCTGAATTCTTGTAGAATTAGCTAGAGGAGGTCTAATAAAATAATAAAAGATTCAGCGCATCTGTTGATTAAGTTAAACTGCAAATATAAGTATCTTACTATAAATTAAAAATACAATTAACTGGCTTTGGAAGTTCCATCGAAACCAGCTTTAAGAATATCAGTTTATAAACAATTATGGAAAATAAGCAGAAGAGAAAATGAATGAGCTGATTGTCAGAAAGCTTTATCAGGATATAAGACGGAAAATAACAAAAATTCCGGTAATAGGTAGGAAATCACCGGAAAAAGAAGTAAAGGATATCAGAAACTTAAGCATAGGTATATCTAAGAAGAAGAAAATAAACTACTATATAAATGACTATTATATAGTACCCTGAAACTTTCAAAAAAGTCTAACTCAAAAATCGAATCAAAGGGTAAAAATGATTTTAACTTCCGAAAAATTGGAAACATGATTAGAGTCCCAACAATGTTCAGCAACTGAAGATTTAGATAATTCTTGTGACATGGCTCATGTATACCCTTTTGGTTTGACAAACATAACCAAGACCGCAGTCGCATGGAATATGATAAAACCCTCCAAACTTTCAAGTTAATGGAGGGATTTTAGAAAATAAAATGAATTTTGTCAGGAGATTTAAAGACACACTTACAAACTGGATAGAATATCAGTTTCCTTCTAGCCAACAGATGAATGAAAAGATAAAACAATAGGGTTACCTGCACAGAATTTTTGATGCTATGTGTTAAAAAATAATTTTGGTTAATTTAATTTATGCAATGCATAAATTAAATAAGTCGAAACACTTTGAAGTTTCCAAGATTATAGCCCCTAGAAACATCAAAGATTTCTGATAAGCAATGATACTTCAAATTATGAATATAAATTTAAGGCACAATAAGCATAATTATAAAAAAAAAATAAAATTAAGAAGTTTTCTCTCAAAATATTGCATATAGGTATCGCATAAAATGTAACAAAATAAAATATGACAAAATATATCTTATTAAAATAAAACAGTAAACAAAGGCGCGTCACTGAATTCAATGAAAAAATAGTCATATGGCCTGCCATAAATCAGGGTCATGATTTCCCGATGAGACATGAGTTTAAATATTTCTAGTTCCATTCATAACAATTTCTAAAATCTCTATTTAGTTCTAGTATTTCACATAATGTATTCACACATACAATTTAATAGCAGTAGATGTATACGTTGTCGTGCTACAATATGGCCACCTCTCTCTCTCTCTAACACACACACATACATATACACACACGCATACACACACACACACGAGCGCACACGCATACACACATACTTAAAAGTAAACCTTACCAAAGGTTTTGAAATTGGTTAAATAAGCTTGCAAACCTTCCAGGTCGGATTTGTTTTCCCAAAGATGCCAACACTGGCCTAATTCATATCTAAGGAAAATAGGTATAAAACGCATATCAACAAAAATAATACTTCATTTATTTTTTATTATCATTTTTGCACATTTTATCGCATCCCAAATAATGAACTTCACTACTATAATTTCAGCCTCCACTTTAAGAATCATCTAAAACACCATTAATTTCGTTTGGTGACAAACATTTCCGCTATTGTATTCGACACTTTGAAAACCAAATATTGGTAAGTACAACAATTAGTCCATAGATGGCGCTTGCAATAGAATAATAAAGTAATTAGCGAAGCCCATATCTGACTGGAACTAATCATTTTTTTGTTCCGAGTTTCTTCCAATAAAAGACCGCAAGAAGATAAATGACAGACAGTGGGTTAATATCTGTTAAAATTCAAATTTGAGATTTTGACAGATTTTGACTTTCAACGTCTTAATATAATATCTGTCAATATTTCAAATTTGAAACCTTTCGATAAAACAACACTTTATATATTAGTATAAAAATATATTTAAAACTGTCTAGAAAAAGCATTCTAAATTCCAAATGCTTTCCTTTAGCACTAACAATTATATGCATTCATTCATCATGTTATCTTCATCTGTATCTACTCAGTATTTTCAAAGAATCCTACACATTGTAAAATATGAAACAGCAGCATCTTATCGCTCTAAAATACTTTTACCCAGAAAGCATTACTACGTGATGATATATTAAGAGACAGCTATTCTGAACTATGTTAAAACACGCTTTAACACGTGCTTTGAATGGCGATATTGCTGTTTAGATCTTTCTCCACACGCAATGTCTTAATATAAAGAACTTTCGAACACATATTAAACTCTATTCGTCTTATGCAGGAGGTAGAGAAAGAACATTACAAGAATGTTTTCACGTAGAACATTGTGAAAAATAAAGAAAGTTGGAAGCTGTGTTGTGCATTTCAATCATCAGGTAGAATTATTAGAAATTTAAAGTTATTTGTCTTTTTATTACTTTTTTTACAAACAATGTGTAATGTATGACGGATCAAAAATGTGAATTCGAAATTTCCATAGAGGAGCACATTACAAGCATTTCTGATCTCGAAAAGAATGTTTTTGAAGTGGTGTATGTGTGCATATATACAGAGTGATTATAAAAATATGGACCAAACTTTACGAGGTAGTAGTACACATAAAGCCAAGCATTTTTCGTCATAGTTTACCGGGTTGGAAATGAAACGTAAAAGCGTTACAGGGCGCTTACTCGGTGGTAAGCGACCGCTCCACAAACTTAAAAGCGTTATTCTGGTTGTTATTTTCTGGTTGAAGAAGAAAACCACGTATGCAAATATCATCTGGGGAAGAAGAAGAACCTGTGTGCAAATTTTTGTAACACCGAATGTAATGCTTTATCAGTTTGTAGCAGAGGCTAATGGCCCGATCTGTCCTGTATGGATTTTTCTTTGTGAGGATATCTAAAGAGTCTCATCTAAGGCACTCCCCATGAATCTGAAGATGAACTCGCCGCCAGAATTTCGGCCGCTACTGCCGAAGTGCTCTACATGCTTGATCTATTCCAGAGTGTTCGCCAATCTCTCCGTCGCAGCAGTGAGACATGCATTCAGATTGGCGGTCGCTCTTTTAAGCCATTACTATAAGTATCGTTTATTAAATGTTATTTTATAACTTCTAAGTCATTCTTGCGTTTTCGCCTCACCTCATCGTTTCCCCATTAAGCGCGCCTTTACATTTTATTTCCGACCCTGTAAACTATGACGAAAAAATCTGATGTGGGCAACCCATGACTTTCACTGCATACTTATATCCTCGTCCTCTTTATTTTAATTAAATTCAATTCATTTTTATTTCAATTTTCGTTCTCGTTTGATAACTGGACTTATTTACAAAGGTGGCGGAGAGAAAATACGAAAAAATTAAAATATCTCGAGCACAGCTAGTCCTAGTGGAATGGGGTTGGTCTTATTCTTTTCTTCGTTAAAAATTACGTATTAAACAGGCATTTAATAGTTATATTTGAGCATACGTAGTTTTTTATTCTAGATTTTGGCGAATTTTGCGAGTTATTTTGCAAAAAAAGACAGGTTATTTTTTTCCAAATCGTACCAAAATCCAATCAGCACCCGGGTGACCAATAACTGACTTATTTACCAAATTTTGTCCATTATAGTTTTTCATCTAGAATGGATACAGGCTTTTGCGGTTTATTTCGCAAAATAAGGCATGTTCTTTTATCCCGAATTGCACCCAAAACTAATCAGCACCAGATTTGCCCACAAGTGACTTACCAAATTTTATGAAATTCGGTCCATTAGTTTTAGTTAGGGTGGATACAAAATCTGCACAGACAGACAGAGAGACAGACACACATACAGACACACACACAGATGTCACGCTAAAAATATTTTTTTTGTTTTCTAGAGGCCTCGAAACGTGTAGATCCGTCGAAAACTCAAGTTGCGATTTTCTGCATGATTCCAATACTTTCCCTATACATTACTATGTATTGCAGGGAAAGAAAAAAATGCTTGGTTTGGTGTGTACTACTACCTCGTAAAGTTTTCCCGTCTTTTTTTAATCACCCTGTATGTGTGTGTGAGTCTGTGTATGTGATGCCTCATGGGTGAATGGAATGCCTCAAACGTAATTTGGCACAATTATTGCCATCATATGGGAATCCTATTGATTTTGAAAGCAATCGAATGTTCTGATGTCTCTTTAATTTTTTATTGTTTTTTTTGAAAAAAAAATCGTTAACAAATCGAGACTTTCAGTAATGAATATCATTTCATTAACTTTAAAAAAAATATCTATATACATCTTTCAATAGTAATATCAATCAATATCTTTTAATAATAATAATCCTTTTATATATAATGTTTCATTAGAAAAAGATTGACGCAGACTTTAGAACGCTAACAAGAACCATGCTTGAAAAATTGAATATTTTCGAGCAAATTTTTCGCAAAAATTACATAGAATAAAAAAAGCAGTATCGTTAAATATATTTGGCGATAATTTTGACGAGCATAGCAACTACTTTGGTGAAATATCACCCGCAACTTTTCGAAACTTGTAACAAATAGATGAAAATGTCGCCAAATTAGCAAACATGACGATAAAATAACAAGAATAAAGTGAATAAAATAGATAATTGATGAATTAATAATTACAGTTTTAAAATATGGATTTTATTGGTAAGCTGATGCTAGCAATATTTCTAATTGTCAAGTTAGATATGCTCAAAATATGAATGAATTTGGTATTTCCGAAAAAGTTTGATATATTCCCATTCGAAAAGTTCCAAATGTACAATTCAGCATTAAAACATCGTATTGTAAATCCTGTACATCCTTATTTTGATGTGAAAGAAGTAAATTTATTGCATTATGTAGAGCCAGTCATCTGCTGTCCACATCAGACTTTTTCCTATGGAGGAACAAAATTTATCTTTAACACTAGAACGACGGAAGCGGTCATTTTGACCGCATAACTACTTTGAGAAACGGTCCCTCCAAAACGGGTAATCCCAGCCCATTGAAATTTTATGACTTTTCTTATTTTAATTATTTCTTCAAGAAAATAAGAAAAGTCATACAATTTCAATAGGCTGGCATTAGCCGTTTTGGAGGAATTGTTTCTCAAAGTAGTTATGCGGTCAAAATGACCGCTTCCGTCGTTCTAGTGTTAAAACAATGGTAGCAAGTAATACATACAGGGCTGGACAATGTTTATTTGTATCTTAGAAACATTCAAAAAAGTTGGGCGTAATTTTATATGGCATTCGCATCTTGATTTTATGATTATTATTACTTTCCATATATACATAATGTATAAGGAAAGTATTGTGACGGGGTCGAAAATTCGAAATCGAGTTTTCGACGGGAGAGCACGTTTCAAGCATCCCTGATCACGAATCAAGCATTTTTGAAGTGATGTCTGTGTGTGTGTATGTGTGTGTGTGTGTGTGTGTGTGTGTGTGTGTGTGTGTGTCAGTGAGACTGTGGAGACGATAATTGACGAACGAATGGACCGATTCGAACCAAATTTGGTACAAAAATCACAATCCGTAAACACTGGAAGCCAATTGCTTTTATGCGTAATCGAATGTTCAGAATCCCCCTAAATTTTCGAATAAAATTTTGAAAAAATCGTCAAAAAATCAAAACCACTAATAAAGTTACGCAAATAGACATTTCTTATGTAATTTTTCATTAGAAAACGATTGACATAAATGTTAGAACGCTAACATGAACCGTTCTCTAGATATTGCACATTTTTCAAAAAAATTATTAAAAAGTCATATAAAATGAAAAAAAAAAATATTTCCTATTGAGAAACATGTTCACTTTTCATATGTAATACAATGCGATAAATTGGGTGACATCATTCTCGTGTATCTATCTCGTTCCATTCATGACAAAAGATACTTTGAGAAATACTTTCGTATTTGAACGCCAATAGTCATTTATCTGCTGTAAGAACAACTTATTTCTTCGTCCATAACGCTTGGCGAGATTTTGGCGACGAATTTGGCGGAGTGTCGCCAACTTGGCGACTTTTTGAAATGTTGCCAAATTAACGAAAATCTCGCCAAATGGATAAAAATGACGCTAAATTAATGAAAATGATGACTAATTGTCGAAAATTCAATATCTTGGAAAGAATATTAGTATCTACTATAAGAAAAACCTATTTTTTTACTGTAAAAGTAGTAAATTCATTACATTATATAATGAAAGTCATGTATTGCTCACATCAGATTTTTACACTTAGCACGGCCTGGTTTCCAACCATTTATTCAATCAAACAATCAATTTATCATTACAGGTATTTCCAGTGAGCAAGGATGGCAAAATTAATATAAACAAAAAAACAAGATAAAAATAAGCATACATTTGGGCTCACAACTTGAAACATAAAAAATCCAGCTACAAAAGTTACACATAGGAACACACTTTGGGTTTAGAAAGAAGATTAATAGTGAGTATAATAGAATCACATTTAGAGAGATAACAAGCATAATCATATCAATCAAAATACTAGTAATAAATAAGAAACTGAGGGTTATAATATCTGTAGGCATAACAAACAAAATTGGATCAAAAATAAAATTTGGCTTCCCCTTTGAACATGATATAATAAAATATTAGAAAAATGTACTAACACGTAATTATGAAAAGTTAAACACTGCCAAGGTTTTTAGTGTCAACTATTTATCAATTTGATTTATGATTTCTTCCATTGGATCCGCTCATGGCGAGTTATGAATAAAAGTTCTTACCCCCTAAACGAAGTTTTTATTGCGCATGTAGGGAAAGTTATGTGCTGCCCATAACATATTTTTTTATAATGAAATGTTGTAGGTGCTCTTTCCGGTGCACTAATCACATAAGCTCCCCCCCTCAATAAATATGTAAGATTCACCGAAATAAGTTAGTAAATGACGTCTACTCACGCTCTAAGCACGTGCCATGAATCCGCGTTTTACCGCCTACGTTTGTGCACACAACACCGTTTATAAGAGTTTAAATGCATAGAGCCTACAAAAATGGTTCGATTTTCTTCACATTTAAGCTTTAAATAAATGATGCTAGCTATAAAACTCACATGAGTCCAACTTTAAGTAAAATTGTTACTTCTTTCTGTAGTTTTGTTTGAAAGAAAATATTATACAAATTATGATATTTTTGATTTCTTAACCATACAGGGCCATCCTTACAACTTGCAGATCACCTTACAAACAATTCTAACAAGCCGTTTTTAATTTCCATATTTTATTTTCCCCTCTTTGGGAATGTTTTATGTGTTCTGAATTCTAAAAGAATATTGGGGTCTGCCCCTTTCACTTGAATGGCGTCTAACCCCCCCCCCCTGCTTTCTGTAGGTGGCGCTGAATAGTGTAACGTACAGGAAAATATTTGAATGAAATAAAAAATTTGAACTAGCATTTTCAAAAAATTCAAAACTTTAGGCATTGCAAAATTTGAATAAACTATATTTAGCTCAACGTCAGTGTGTATCTTGTGAGGTCTATATAACATTTGGATATTATTTCCCACAGTGTATGTTGCAATTTATGTCCACTTCATATTAACAACTTCTGACTGGTTCTATTACGTAAACCAATCACCCAGCCAAGTAACATTCTGCGGACCTAACTTCGGCAGAATAAGTTTCGGATTGTGAATGAGAAAGTCTGGTTGGAAGTCCAGTTGTGTGAGTCCAGCTGAAAGCCTGATCAAGTCGAATAGAAGGAGGTCGCTACGAGTCAAATCGCTGTGTTGACAACAATGTCTTCTAGACGTTAATATCTTTTCGTAACCATCCAGGTCCCAGACCCACCACCAATAGAATACGTCTGGGACATTCTGGAACGGCAACTGAATACCACTGAATACAATTCTCAGAATACCACTGAATACCATTCTCAGAATACCACTGATTACCATTCCCAGAATACCACTGAATACCATTCTCAGAATACCACTGAAATAGTTGACCAGCTGCAACATTTTTGACAGAATCTTTTACATAGGGACATAAGTAAATTAATTGATTCTTTGCCGCACCGAATATCGCCTTGTACAGCAGCCAGCGGAGGATTTACCACTTACTAAAATGCCATTTTCTTGTTACCACTAGTTCTAAATATAACGTTTCTTTGCTCCCAAATTATAATCATTTTCAGATATCTTCAAACGTTGCATATGTGCTGAGTTTCGCGGCTGTAGCTTATATTCTTATGGATGCACATATTTTTTTGCAATAGGGTATATTTCAAATAAAATTTATTGAGTTTAGATTATTTTCAGAGGTCAAGTCCCATGTTTGCAAAGTTATCACTTAAATCATTTAGACTTTCTCAGCTATATAATATACAATATACCAAGTATTACAACACAGCAGTTTCATAATATATTCATAATATCATCATAATGTTTCATTATATCTTGCACGATATTACTGATACTTTGTCATGTAACTTGCATTGTTTTAAATAAATAAAAAAATAAATAAATAATCCATGCATCCATCTGTTTTGAAAGCAATGTATTTTACAACATAATGCAAGTAAATGTTAATTTCCAGAACAAAATGGAATAATATGAAGATCCCCGGAAAAAATACTTAGTAAACGGTTCCAGAGCACGCCCAAAAGCACGTGTCATGAATTCGCGTTCTAGGACCTCTACACGCACACGACCTTATTTATAACGCTTATAAATATATAAAGTACGAGGTAAAGACTTTAGTGTTTCATGTTTCCTATATTATTAACCATTAAGCAAATGGTGTAGCCATTAAAAACAAACGCTGGTGTAACTTGCATGTTAAAACTTTATTTCTTCCGGAATTGTTTTAGCACGTAATTAATGATATTTTTTGTTATGTTTTTTCTACTTTCCCTAAAGTACATAGTGTAGAATTCCACTGATCCCCCCTTCAAATGTAACTGAAAATCGCAGAAAATGTGGGGTTAGGGGTGCTTACTGGTAATTTTCTGCTAAAAGAAACACATATAATTTCGTCAATCCGGCTTTCAAATGCCATGAAAAATCGTGGAAAATGTGGAGTTAGTGCGGTGCTTACTGGGAATTTTCTGCTAAAAGAAACACATATAATTTCTTCAGTCTGACCTTCAAATGCGACGTAAAATCGTGGAAATTGGGGTTAAGAGTGCTTACTGGGAATTTTCTACTAAAAGAAACACATATAATTTCGTCAATCCGCTCTTCAAATGGGACGAAAAATCGTGGAAAATATGGGGTTAGTGGTGCTTACTGGACGTTTCCTGCTAGAAGAAACACATATAATTCCGTCAATCCGACCTTCAAATGCGACGAAAAATCATGGAAAATGTGGGGTTTGTGGTGCTTATTGGATATGTTTTCCGCTAAAAGAATTACATATAATTTCGACAATCTGACCTTCAAATGCGACGAAAAATCGTGGAAAATGTGGGGTTAGTAGCGCTTAATGGGGGAGAGAGAATTTTCTGTTAAAAGAAACACATATTCATTCGTCAATTTGAACTTCAAATGTGACGAAAAATTGCAGAAAATGTGGGGTTTGTGGCGCTTACTGGGAATTTTCTGCTAAAAGAAACATATAATTATTTCAAGGTCGTCAATCCAACCTTCAAATGCGACGAAAAATTGTGTGGAAAATGTGGGGTTAATGGTGTTTACTGGGAATTTTCTGCTAAAAAAGCATATATAATTTCGTCAATCTGCCCTTCAAATGTGACGAAAAATCGCAGAAAATGTGGGGTTAGTGGTGCTTACTGGAAATTTTCTGCTAAAAGAAACACGCATAATTTCATCAATTCGACCTTCAAATGCGACGGAAAACTACAGAAAATGTAGAAAGGAGGTGGCTTACTCTGAATTTTCTGAAAAGAATCAAAATATAGTTTTATGAATAAATGTATTTTATTCGACGACGAAATATTTATTTTATCTAATTTTTTTTTCCAATGTTTCAGGGGAGGGCACTGTTTTCAAAATTTAAACTTGAGATGAAAATGAGGGGGGGGGACCGACGGAAGAGGGCGGACCACATAGAGACAGGTTATATCAAAGAAATTAAATTACATTTCTTGGATTTGAATGTTCTTCAATTTAGTGTCATTTTTGTCAATTTAACGTTCTTTTTGTTGATTTGGCGACATTTTCGCCAATTGATATTTAAAGAAATCGCAGAGTTGACGACATTTTCATAAATTTATAATGATTCGAAAAGTATACATATTTGACAATACTTACTACTTTTTATAATTTAACTTACTTTTTAGTAAATTTGTTTTAAAAACGTACAATTTGACAATAATTTATTATCGATTCCTGCTTAGACAATGTTCTACAACTTTGTTATTGACTTTTTTCGCCTATCTCACTTTGTTACCGAGTTCGTAACACTATTTTTTTAAATTCTCCACTAGGGGCACTGTAATCAATTTTTTTTGACCGGGCATGGCTATTTTACAGCAGATTGATTCTTTCCTTACAAAGTTATTGGGAGCTTAAGGATTTTTATAGGAATCTCGTATATTTAACATTTTTTTTTTATAATTATTGCAGTAAAAATATTTTGAATTCAAAATTAAATCCGATGTATAATTTATTTGGTTTGTGTTTGAATTAAACACTGTTATCCAACTAAATAAACATCGTTAAGGACGTAACACAAAACAAAATTAATAGTATCGAGCAGTTTCGATTCCAAAAATAGCCCTCTTCGTCAGGACAAAGAAGAAGCGTAACCTCCACTCCAGAGAAAAATATCGGCGCTTGCCGCAAACGTGACTGAAAACGAAAAAATGTTGCTAACGGTGAGAGAAGAACAAACATAAACAGCCCAGGAGTGTACAACAAAAGTAAAACTTCTACATTGTTATACTTCTTTTTCTCCTTTCTCCGCTGGCAACACACTTTCCCTGCTTCAATCAAATTTTCTGTTAGTGCATTAGTCGCCGATCTTTCTCTCAAGAGTGCAGGTTGCGCCTCTTGTTTGTCATGACAAAGAAGGCTATTATTACTTTCAAAACCAGTTGCTACTATTAAATTTGTATTGCATGATGCTCTTTCATATTTAGTCTTTAATAGCCGCAGGCAACGAGAAGACCCATTGAGTTTATAGTTTTCTAAAACCATCGTTTAAGAAAACACTGACTTGCAACGATTGGCAGGAAAATAGAAAATGTTTGTATAAGAAATATATATATATATATATATATATTTAAAGAAATACAATCCCAAAAAGTATGAAATTCAAAAAAGAGAAAGGCACAAATTGCCGCACTATCAGAGTCTTGAAATATAAGATTTAAAATGAAAAAAGAAAATATATAGGTGGAATGATTGTGTTTACAGGGTTGCAGAAAGGTCAAGGGGGATTGCGACCCCTATTTCCTGGTTAGAAGCTAGCTTTGACTTCATGAAAACGCTCCGAGAGCCTCTGCACGCCCGAAACAACAATCGATCATGCCCGTGGGGAAAAATGTCCGAATCCCAGACAACATAAAAATGATAAAAAAAACCAAAAAAATTGGAAATTTTACTAACCAACAAGACGAGAATCATGGAAGAGTTGCATAAAGCGCATAAACTTCGAATAGGAAAGTATACATAAAAAAGTCGCGTCTAACTTATAGAGCCATCTGGATGTGAAACAATCAGATAATCCTAGGTAAGAGTTGAGTTGTATTGTATGATGTCGGATAAATTAACATAATTTTTATAACAATAATTTCTGCAAAAAACATCATAATAGAGTTCCGTTGATTAAATGCATCATGCATTTATATATATATATATATATATATATATATATATATATATATATATATATATATATATATATATATATATATATATACATATATATATACATATATATATATACATATATATATATACATATATATACACATATATATATATATATACATATATATATATACATACATATATATATATATACATATATATATATATATATATACGTATATATATATATACATGTATACATATATATATATACATATATATATATATATATATATATATATATATATATATATATATATATATATATATATATATATATATACATATATACATATATATATATACATATATATATATATATATATATATATATATATATATATATATATATATATATATATACATACATACATACATACATACATACATACATACATATATATATATATACATACATACATACATACATATATATATATATATATATATATATATATATATACATATATATATATAGAAAAATAGAAATATACAAAGTGAAAAAAAACATGTAAAAATGTGATCAATTTTGATCAAGAATTTTTAAAATTGAATGTGTTTCGCAATGTTTTCTTGGGAGGTTTAATCAGAATAAAAAGAACTATCAAAGAGGAACATTTACGTATCAATTTTGATCAAGAATTTTTAAATTTGAATGTGTTTCGCAATGTTTTCTTGGGAGGTTTAATCAGAATAAAAAGAACTATCAAAGAGGAACATTTACGTATCAATTTTGATCAAGAATTTTTAAAACAAGCATTTTTTAATAAAAATCCAATTTCCTTTATGATTAAAAATATTGATAATTTATACAGAAACAATTTTGCATATGGTGTAAGACTTAAGTATTTTTTGAGTTCAATTAGAGACAAAATCATCGAACCCTCCATATGACAGGACCGCACTGTGATCACAGGACCGCGGCTGGAACTACATTTCATTTGAGTCGGCAATTCAGCTGGCTTTATTTGTGGTGATATGACTCTCGTACACATCTCTATCCAGGTCTCGTGATGATTTCAAAGTCACTCCGGAGGTTGGCTTGGGCCAGGGCTGGCGACCAGGAGTGAAAATGCCGCGGCGATTTTGACGAGCTCGTTGAACTGGGGAGTAAGGTCACAACCCCTTACCGCCATAATGTAAGCTTTTTGCCGAGCCTTCCTTCCTTTTTACATGTTTTTTTCACTTTGTATATTTCTATTTTTCTATATATATAGTGTTTGGTACCCTCTGCTGCCTTGCGCAAAAGTTACTAAAACATCTTTATTTCCGATTTTTCAATTTCTATATATTTATATTTTATACATATATATATATATATATATATATATATATATATATATATATATATATATATAAGGATTAGAAATGAAAGCAGATAAGAAACGGGAATGACCATATGAATTACATAAAATGGTAGGGGTGGATTGCGACACCCCTTTCCCGTTTAAAGCAGCTTTTACAACCTGGGTAACGCTCACGGCACCAACATAATTCCATGGTCAGTCTCCCAAATGTGCGAAAACAAAAGCACCCGAACGGACTCAATGTAAGAGATGAAAACGATGTAGAAAAAAGAAAGAAATATCCTTCAACCTAACCCAGTGAAACATCTCCTTATAAGGGTAAAGTCGCACATGCGCAGAGATATAACTTGATAACAGTTTCGCAGTTATGAATATAATGCCTCACTTAACGTTAAGAATATTACTACTTTTCTTTGAAAAATGAATTGTAATAATGCCGTATAAAATTCGTAGGATAATTTCTCTTTATTGGCTCCTTTATAAATTTGTTACATTTGTAGATGCAATCTTTCTTAAACGTATTGTAATTTTGGTTTCTTCTAAAGTTATCAATTATTATATTTCTCAAGACATTCTTGGTTTGGTTTGAATTCCAGTCGATTATATGATTTATCTTGATATTGTATGATTCTCTTTTATCGTGTAGCTCTGTATGAATTCCATATTTCTGGTGTTTCCTTATTGCTAAATCCAAGAAATTCACCGATCCGTCCTCACTCACTGGATTTTCGATTAGGTCTAATTCGCTTGGGTAGAATGTGAAATCAAAGTGTGGGGTGTTTTCATATCCCCCAATTAACACATCATCGACGTAACGGAAGTAGGGCATTTCCGATAAGATATGAGTACCTCTTTCGTATTTTGATAGATAGATATCCGCCAGTATTGACGAACAACTTCCTCCCATAGGTATGCCCTTGATTTGCGTGTAAAAATGTCTTCCGTCATGAAGTATGTTTTCTTTTAATACCAATTCCACCAAGTCCAAGTGTTTTCTATAGGTTATATGTTTTTTTAAATCGTATTCTTCATGTAAATCTTTCGGTATTAATTGTAAATTAGTTAAATCAATATTATTGAACTAATCTCGAAAGTCGTAACTTTTAAAGTTGATATCCTTGTTGCAAAATTTTAGCAGGTTTATGAATTCTTGTCCATTTTTTATCATGATAGAGTTATGTTTTTTAATATTAAACATAACTATTTTGAGTAAATCCAGAAGTTTTTTGTTTGCTAGTTCTAAATATGATCCACATCCCACTGTCACTGTTCGAAATTTGACAGGTTTTTTGTGTAATTTGGGAATGAGGACCAAATATGGAAATTTGATTGTTTTTATATCCATTTCTATTCTTTTGTAAAGAGCCTTTATTCTTTTTGTCAGTATCAATTCGTTACTGGGTATTAATGCATACATTTCTCACCATCCCTATAACATTTGTCCAATGTATCCACCTAAAACTTCTTGCATGTGAATGCATATTCGATATAATTTTAACGGTATATGTTAAGACAAAATCTTCTTTAAATTGCTTGAAAGAGGATGGGACTGTAATTTCACTTGTGTTATTGCCATGCTTCGGGTGGTAGTGACAAAAAGCCCTGTAAAAACTATTTTTCCACTTATTAAAAGTTTGTACTGGTAAACTATATTTTACCGCCATTCTATAAATGAATAACTCGAGATCATTATAAAATTCGTTATATGCATTTTTAAATTCTTGTATACGGTACTTTGTACCGAGTTGAAGAATGTTTTTAAATAACTTAACGGTTACTTGGACTTTATTACAGACAAAAAACTTAAAAACATTCGAGTAACACTTTTTCACTGGTCACACGAAGCAAAGTAGAGCCTTTTTAAGGCGAATTGTGACTGGTGAAGAAGAGTGGATCCTGTATGCTAATGTTATACGAAAAAATACAATGGTTGAGCTGAAAAGTGAAGCCTATTCTCACATCAAAGCAACGGTTATGCTCTGTATATGGTGGAATATGGATGACAGCAGGTCGGTGAGATATGGTTGTGCGGCATGGCTTGTGGACTTCAAGAATTCTGTTGAGTAATCAGGTTAGGTTTATTCCCATCTTAAGCCCCTTTTTTGCTTCATGGTCTATATAGTTCGGGATGTTTCATAGATTTCATCGGACGGAGGAGTGCTTCAGGAAGACAGAGGCACCGGGAGTGTTTCTAGAGTAAAAGCGCTTTAACCGGGAACGGGGGGTCACTATCCCCCCGGGCCTTTTTTCTGTCGTTCCTGTAAACACTCTCCTTTCTTTTCCCCCTTTCCTTTGTACCTCCCCCCCTTTTTTCAATTTGATGATGTATTTACTATTATATACCTGCTAAACATGAAAGAGCGGCATGGCGCCTTAATGTTAGGAAGTGTTAGTAAGTGTTATGATTATGTTTTTGTATATCTTATTTTTAGATATTTTTCTAATATATATATATATATATATATATATATATATATATATATATATATATATATATATATATATATATACACATATATATATATATATATATATATATATATATATATATATATATATATATATATACACACATATATATATATATATATATATATATATATATATATATATATATATATATATATATATATATATATGATAAGAGACATCAATTTAAATTTAATGAAAAATTCTTCCCTCACTATTCTTCTTCTTGCCTTAGTAATCAAGTTTTTAAAAATCTAATCATTAGCTATTTGCTCCGCATCAAACGCCTGGATAAATGAACGATAAATGTACACTATCAGATATTAATCGTGTCAAAAGTCTATGCTATATGTACAATTGTACAATTTCCCCACCTTATTTGTACATCGCAGTATAAGTACTATACTCAATAGTATTGGAAACGCCATAAAATAAACACCGCCCCTGCGGGCATAAATAAAAATGTGCAAATATTGCAAAAACAGGAATTTCGGTCACACAAAAACGTGCAAAAATTTAAAAAAACCGCCTCGGCGGGTAAAGAAAAAGTTTAAAACACTAATAAAACCGTTAAGGCGGATATCTAAAAAGCAAATAAAACCAAAGCAGACTTCTGCTCCAAAAAACAGTGTTATCCATACTTTATAAATGTTTTCGATCGTAGTGGTCACTTCTTGGTTAGTTTCTGAACTCTTGGGTTTGTCTCACCGAAAATATGTACGACTACTTCCACTTTCTCTGGTCTGGGCCATTCCATCGTGGTATTTCGCGTGGATCACGTGCTGGGCTCCCATGAAGATTATTCACGCTGGCGACCTTCAGATTTGTGAGTTGCCCTTGTTTTGGATATTTGTGAGCCATATTTTTCATGATAATGTGGTATTTCATGTTTTTAAGTTGAATTTTGTACTCTTTGGCCTTTTTCTGTTACTCTCGTTTATTCCGTTGTTAGGCACAGATTGTATAAAATTTTAACCACGTGTTTTTATGCAATCATAGAAACAACGGATTTTAGTATATCTGTCTAGAATGTGCCCCTGAAGACGTTTCTGGCTGATATGCTATTCATTGATTTATTTTCCTTGTCCTGGCCTTTCCGTGCTCTACTTTTCCAGTTCTTCCTCGTTACGTTTTATTTTTTCTTCCTCGTTACGTTTTATTTTTTCTTCCTCGTTACGTTTTATTTTTTCTTCCTCGTTACGTTTTATTTTCTGCTATTAAATACACGTTATTATATTGCTCGCGGTTTGATACTGTGTTTACTTATTTGCACTCCTGCACTTTCGCTTCTATTATTTTAATTATATATATATATATATATATATATATATATATATATATATATATATAATGTCTGTATGCAAGTTATTTTAGTTGAATGACATTAGTCCAAATACTTACCAAGTAAGTTAAACAGCAGATTACTTTTGAATTTAAAACATTTTTATTGCAATAATTAGGAAATAGAAAATGTTAAATTACACATAGTTCTTAATAAAGACTTAAGCACCCCAATAACTTTGTAAGTTAAGGCCTATAATTGTACACGTTTGATCTGTCTACAGTAAAGTGACCATGCTTGATCGAATAATATGTAGTGAAATGCCGCTAGTGGAGGATTAAAAAAATTAGGATAACGAACTCGGTAATGGAACGAGATAGGTGAATAAGTTTGCATTGATTAACCAGCAGTTTGAGTTGTACGTAAATAATATTGCGAACGTGTAAAATATCCTCACTGGAATCCTTCATTTTGAAAACCAGATGGAGAAATCTCCTGTACAGGCATCCTTTACCATGACGTGAATCTTGGGTGGCCATATGACGAATTTCAAAGAAGGGTTGCCAGATTTGGTGATTTATCGCCAATTTGTTGACATTTGGTGACTCCCTTTGTCGACATTTGGTGACTTCCTTTGTCGACATTTGGTGACTTCCTTTGTCGACATTTGACGACTTTCTTTTTATTTCGAGGTGGCTCGAGAAACATCTCGAAATAAGCAGTATTTTACAAGATATTAGAGATTTCCAGAGGCTTCTATAGATAGCCTATAAAAGGAATCATTACTCGGTTGGAGAGCAGTTGATGTGATACTACATTGAACAGGGATATTCGTCAATATTTTGACACTAGTATTCGCAGTTTTGTGAAAATAGTGGAGTTTTACTGTACATTGTTCATGTTTACGATGTGCTTGTAAATAACCGTGATAGTAGTCCGGAAAGTTGGACTCATTCTTGTATCCTGAGAGTACACCCATGACTCATGCTTGTATCCTGAGCGTACACCCATGACTTATTCTTGTATCCTGAGTGTACATCCATAACTTATTCTTGTATCCTGAGCGTACACCCATAACTCGTTCTTGTATCCTGAGCGTACACCCATGACTCATTCTTGTACCTTGAGCGTACACCCATGACTCCAGAGGTTACATTTGTAGCCGTAATATTTTAACTTATTTCTTCCTTAAGTGTTCGTATATTTCAATTCCAATCTTACAACCCAATATAAGAAGATAAACAGATAACATATTTTTGAAATCAGTCATATCTAATATTTGAGACATCTAGGTAACTCAACACGGACATTGAAAACTCGTTTTTCTCTTTCGCTCCATTGAATTCTATATTGAAAATTTTTCTTTTTTCACGAAAAAAATGCTAGTTTTTCTTGCAAGAATTACGATGTATTCAGAATGTATTCGTGCTTCCAGCATTGATTTTTGGATGTTAAGGATTCTCGTAACATACTCCAATATGTAACGGATATTAAATATGAAAGTTTTTTTTTTACTTTCCCTGCAATACATGGTAATGTATAGCGAAAGTATTGGGATCGTGTAGAAAATCGCAGATAAAGTTTTCGACGGATCTACATGATTTGGGACCTCGAGAATACGAGAAAACTATTTTTGGCATGACGTCTCTGTGTGTGTGTGTGTGTGTGTATGTGTATGTGTGTGTGTGTTGTGCATGTGTGTGTGTGTGCGTCTGTGTGTGTGTGTGTGTATGTGTGTGTGTGTGTCTGTGTGTGTGTTTGTGTGTGTGTGTCTGTCTGCTTGTGTGCATCCGTCTGTGCAATGCATGTATTCACTCAAACTCAAAAACTAATTAATCAAATTTTAAAAAAAATTATAGGTAAGCGACTTCTGCGTTACACCGGTTCTGATTCGGGGTAAAAGAGCTTGCATATTTTAGCTGAATGGTCCCAAAAGTCGCATATATCCACTCAAGCTAAATGTATAATTTATCAAATATCATAAAATTTGGTCGATCAGTCACTTATGGGTTACTTTGGATCTGATTAGATTTTGGTAGGCTTCGGGGAATCAGAACCTGCTTTATTTTGCAAAATGGCTAGTAGAAATCATTAAAACATAAAATAGAAGATTACATGTACTTAAATCTATCAATTAAATGCTCGTTTAATATGTTATTTTTAACTCTAAAAAAATAATGCACTCTCCATTATTCTAAGTCTAGCCGTTCTCGAGATATTTTAGTATTTTCGCGTCTTTACTGCGCCCCCTTTAAAAGTACGTTCAGTTACCAGATGAAAACGAAACACAACAAATTCAGTGGCATTTTATATAAAGGAAACTTGGATATAAGTCTGCAGGGAAAGTCATGCGCTGCCCACATCCGATTTTTTATTTTCCCTGCAATACACGATAATGTCTGGGGAAAGTATTGGAATCATGCCGAAAATCGCAACTCCAATTTTCGACGGATCTACACGTTTTGACACCTCTAGAACAGAAAGAAAAAATAATTTAACGTGACGTCTGTATATATGTCTGAGTGCCTGTTGGTCTGTCTGTCTATCTGTACGTGCAATGCATGCATCCACTCTAACTGAAAAACAAAAAAGATCAATCATGTTTAAAGCATTGATTATGAAACACTTTCCAACTTCAATGCATTTTTATTTAAACAAGTCGAAAATGCAATACATTCCTCGGTAATATTTTGAAACTTATCACAATACTGCATTAATTTATTATAGTATTTGAAAACTTAAACCTTCATCGAAAAAAATGAACTTCATTCAAATGACGGCATTGAAATATAAATTGCCTGGTTTAAACATCTCTAAAATGTGATATATTACTCGGTAACAATTTTAGAATTATCATAATACTACGATAATTTATTATATTTGAAAACTTCATCGAAAACAACTGAAATTAATTCAAATAACGTCATAAAAAAAATAACACGCCTGGATCTCTCTATAAAAACAGGATTTCATTCATAACTTTCTCCCATTCATTTCATTCATCACAATACTATAATAATTTATTTTCTTTAAACATTTTATTTAAGACCATGGAGCTACAAATAATTAAACTCTATGCTTAAAACTTCTTCGAAAAAAATCGTCCTTCTCATTATAAAATCAATTAATATTTCATTCATATCAGCCATGCAGACTCCATGGACTAAATTATTTTGTGTTGAAAAAATACAGGAATTCTAATACAATTCATTCTACATATTTTGCTGATTACATTTTACATAGGTGAAAAATAGGCTTAGTTGTAGAAATAATCAAATTTAGATGAGCATTTAAACTCAAATATGTTGTCATTGCTTTGTTTCAGTATGTAGATGCACAGAATTTAAGCAAAAATAAAGTAGTTTTAGGACGGATACAACACGCAATATGAATCAAAAAGAACTTAAAAAAATCACGATTTTGAAACAAGATGGATGCCATATATCATTTTGAAGTGGGTCATGTGATCGTTTCATATCATGGTCACGTGATCGTTTCATATAAGATGTGTAATTATTATTTTAATTTTTATTTAAAAAACTACTGAATATATTTCGCTGAATTTTTTTTTATATATTTTATGGAACAATTTGATTATTACCTAAAATTTTCGAAGCAATTTGTGAATTTTAAATCCGCTTAAAAAATGTTTGAAAAATTAGGTCCCATAGGGCTCAATGTATTTCATTTTTTCAACCCGGGTTCAATCCAAAACTAATTGGGTGATATTATTCATTTATATTCCCATAAGTCCTACAGACCGTCTGAACAACATACTAAAATTTCATTTTGATTAAGTCATTTTTACGGCAGTTATCGTGCTAACGGACAGACAGACAGACAGATAGACAGACAGAATGAACAAAGTCATAAACACTTTTCAACTTTGTTGTAAAGTGTTAATTAATTGGCTCAAAATTGACTAAAGGGCTCAAAACGTGTAGATGCGTCGAATACCCGAGTTGCGATTTCTAGTATGATTCCAATACTTTCTTTATACAGTGCCATGTATTGCAGGGAATGTAGTAGTTGTCAATACAGGGAATGTACCATATTGGCAACATCTCACTGATTTTACTTTATCACTTTCTTGAATCCTATATAAAAATTTTCCGAGAAATTGTATTTTTATTTTTAGAAGAATTACGAGGAATTTCAAATACATTCAATGCTTCCGTATTGATTTTTTTAAAAAAGCAGACGATTTTCGTAACATTGCCAAAATATGTAACGGAAATTAAATGTAGAAGTTCATGAAATCACTCCGATGGGATTATTTCTAAGGACAAGTTTCGGTGAAGATTTATGGTCACATTTATAGAAATAACTTAATTATATATATAATTAGATTTTGAACATTTTTTACAAAGCAGTCAAACTTTAGAGCATTACAAACTTTGAAAAGGGGAATTTTTCAATCTTCTTCAGATTGATAAAACGATTTAGGAAAAACTATATGAGCTTTATAGAAACAAATTATCGATATAGAAACTGCATTCCCTGCTGAACATTTTGTCCCTTATTTATATATCTTTTAGAGTTTAGAAGATATTTTGATTAAACAGTAAGTAAAAGTGAAGCAAAAATCTTTTCGGACCAAAACTTTTGTTTTCGAAAAATAAGTCGTTCAAAATATTTAATGAATATTTGCTTCTATATTTATAAATGGTATCTTATATATTATATTGTAATCTTTAAAGTATGTATGTTTTCGAAGCCGACATAATTATTTCAAGAGGTATTCTAGAGTATGAAAAGTTCTTAAGCGTAAAGGACAAATTAAGATGTGGTAGCGGCTTAAAATTTAATAGGTCGGGAAAATATCTACCGATATTTTATAAAAGTTATTAATCTATAACATGTTTTGTAATTTATAATTTTGGATTTACAATAGACCTCCTAGAGACAAAACAAAACAAGATCCTACGGATTATCAGGAAAGCTCCCAGGTACTTAAGAAACTCGGTAATTAGGAATGACTTCAAAATAAAAACTGTTAGAGCCCAAATTAAAAAGCTAGCTCTTAAATTTTACAGAAATTTGCCATCCGTTCCAAACGAACTGTTATTCAATCTGCATGACTATGATCATCGCAAGGCCAAATCTCGTAAGAGACCCCGCGCTGTTCTAAACATCAATAATCGGAATTAAAAGATCCCACCTCAAACATCTGATTTTTAAATAAAACTCGCGACTATTATTTTATAAAAAAAAAAAAAAAAATATATTCTAAACTCTAAACTGCCAAAACGCTAGGTAACCCTTAGATCTGCATCAACCCCCCAAACTGCTTAAACTCTAAATGTGCAACAAATGCCACACTAGGAGCTAGGACAAATAATAAAAAGTAGTAAATAAAAACCTCGAACCTCCCATTAGGGTCACTGAATTAATGTCACAGTTTGACGATAAGAACCACATATTGAAACTGGAGATTAAAGGCGCTTTGCGCCTGGTGCTCTGTCTTGTACGACACTACGTAATTTTGGTTTACTTATAGAAGTTTTTGTAGTTTATAAAAGTCTGAAAATTTAAATTTTAGACTGTGCCGAAACTGTTCGGATCGTCGAAAATGCGTAAAACTCCAAGTTTATTTAGTTATTGACTTGAAATTTGGTTTAATGGTAAATTATTTATACGACGAAACCAGCATGGGTAATTGCCGTTTTCAAATATTTATTATTTCAGTAGGTATCATAGGTAAGAACGTTCGCGTGAGACCAGGGGCACCATATGCAATTTTTGATGTTTACGACGAAACAAAGCGCAGACTTTTAGTCCCCGTTTTATAACAGTCTTGGCCTGAAAAATTATGACCCCAATAAATACACTTCACACAAATTACAGGTGTGGTCGGGGCAAAATATCCTAGGTCCAAGACATAAACTAAGCTTCATTGGAAATTGAAAGTGCCAATAATGTAAAACTACGACATCGCACTAAGGGGCATCCAATGAGAGCAAGGAGGACGTATCTGAATTCCAGGTCAAATGATGCATCAATTGAATCGATTAAACTTCGATTAATTCGATTAATATCAATTTATTGTTAAATTATTCATTTAAAAATATAAATTTCTGATTTCAACAGATCGTTTGGATTTTCACTTTAAAGTATCCTTTTCACTAAAATTTTCGAACTCGAGATTTTGACGCTAATATATGTTTTAAGACTTTCTGAACACGTTGTGGATAATTTTTGGAGTGATGTCCATCTACCTGTCTACCTATCTGATGTCTGTGGTCGAATTCTTGGGCAGAATATAGCAGCCACAAATATTAATGGATTAATATGAAACTTTATATACGGCTTTGTTAACAAAATTTGAACCAGATAAAATGTTTTTTTTAATTCGAGCGAAAAATTCGAAATTTATTCGAAATTCTATATTTTTTTAACATGGCAGAGTAGGACAAAAGTCAACATAATTATGCAGAAAAGGGTTTATGAGTCGACGCGGTGGTCGAGCGGTCAAGGCAGGCGTTTCCTAGTGATCGCTCGGTTGCTGGGTTGTGGGTTTGAGTTCCACCTGTGGGCATGGATGTTGTGATGTTGGGGGCGGTGTGTTCCGACTCCCACTGGTGCGCTGGGGCAACGTCATATGACGACTAACAGGTTCACGGCTCTGGCCTTTGTTTGAGATATTGATTGTTCATGTTATATGTACGGGATATCTGTTCTGTTTGCATAATGTATGTCTTATTCTCTCTACCATTTGACCAAAAAAAATGTTTCAATGATCACGAGACTTAATAATTTCAATCATTGTTGTAAAAAATCTGATGTGGGCAACACATGACTTTCCTTATATAATGTAATGAATTTGCTACTTTTACAGTAAAAAAAATATGTTTTTCTTATAGTAGATACTAATATTCTTTCCAAGATATTGAATTTTCGATAATTGGTCGTCATTTTCATTGATTTAGCGTCATTTTTATCCAGTTGGCGAAATTTTCGTTAATTTGGCAATATTTCAAAAAGACGCCAAGTTGGCGACATTACGCCAAATTCGTCGCGAAAATCTCGCTAAGCTTTGTGAACTAAGAAATAAGTTATTCTTACAGCAGATAAATGACTATTGGCGTTCAAATACAAAAGTATTACTCAAAGTATCTTTTTTCATGAATGGAACGAGCTAGATCCATGAGAATGACGCCACCTAATTTATCGCATGGCATTACATATGAAAAGTGAACATGTTTCTCAATAGGAAATATTTTTTTTTATTTTATATGACATTTTGATAATTTTTTTG
The DNA here is from genome assembly GCA_951213105.1 of Amaurobius ferox. Taxonomy (NCBI): domain Eukaryota; kingdom Metazoa; phylum Arthropoda; class Arachnida; order Araneae; family Amaurobiidae; genus Amaurobius; species Amaurobius ferox. The sequence goes on along the minus strand of OX578151.1, from coordinate 78,108,853 downwards.
AAAAATGGGCAATATCTAGAGAACGGTTGATGTTAGCGTTCTAAAATTTATGTTAATCGTTTTCTAATGAAAAATTACATAAGAAATGTCTATTTGCGTAACTTTATTAGTGGTTTTGATTTTTTGACGATTTTTTCAACATTTCATTCGAAAATTTAGGGGGGTTCTGAACATTCGATTGCGTATAAAAACAATAGGCTTCCAGTGTTTACGGATTGTGATTTTTGTACGAAATTTGGTTCAAATCGATCCATTCGTTCGTCAGTTATCGTCTCCACAGACTCACTGACACACACACACACACACACAGACATCACTTCAAAAGTGTTTGATTCGTGATCAGGGATGCTTGAAGCGTGTTCTCCCGTCGAAAACTCGAATTCGAATTTTCAACCCCGTCACAATACTTTCCTTATACATTATGTATATAAGGAAAGTAAAAATAGCAGCGATATAATTTTATTTGTTCGTGACGTCATTTGTTCGTGACGTCATACATGGCAATGTATCCCCCGTGGGGAACCTTGCGTGCAAGTTTCCCCCCGAGGGATACATTACCATGCATGGTATCAATCAAAAAAATTTTAAGCCTTTTAAAGTAAAGTGTAATACGCTATAGCTGTAATAATTTGGACCCACGCTACCGATTTGTCAATGTTTTTTCTTGTAAAGTTTGAAGAAAAAAAAATTTGTATGAGAAAGTCGAGTTGAGCCAATCTGCAGCTAATTTTAAAGCCCAAAGATAGCACAAACGTCATTTTAAATATAATATTTTCCTATATCACAAAAGTAAAATAACAACCTTCTCTTCCAAATGCAGGCTGTCTGGTTAGGAAGCAGCAAAATCCAAACCCCGAGTGTTAATGGGGAGAAGTGTGAAATCTTTGCATCATTTGTCTTTTCAAAACTGCGGTGAAATTCGTGAGGAGCATACTGGCAACACGATAATTGAATCGTCCTCCTATCCCACACATTTTTGCTTTCACGCCAACTGGCTGGGTAATAGATTTTCAAGAATGTACCAGATTGAACGATAAGGCAAACGCGAAAAAATGTGGATATTAATGCTGTGGGTGTGAAGTTATTGTATTCATTTATTCTAGTTGCATCGGTTATTAACAAATGATAGCAGCAGCATAATTATTTTTGCACGTCGTGATGCGCATGGAAATGTCTAGTTTGTTTTTGCACAGTTAATCCTTCACAGTTATACGGATTTCGTATTACTGTGTTGGTATAACTGTTTCGTATAATATTACTCTGCTTGTAAGCTAGCATACAAGCATTATTTGTAAAATATATAAAATCGTATTCGACATAAGAAGAAAAAAAATCTGATATGGACAGTACATGACTTTCTTTATATAATGCAATGAATTTACTTCTTTCACAGTGATCCACGACACAGTCTTTTTAACAGTCAACGGATCTACCGTGCTGAAAACGCTGGTTTTCGTTAGATCACCGAAGTCAAGCAGCATCGGGCGCGGTTAGTACTTGGGTGGGTGACCACCTGGGAACAACGCGTGCTGGGGACACATTTCTGGCGCGGTAGCCCGGTTGGATTGCGCGCTGGAATTGCACGCTGCCACAACTGCCGCCGTGTTCATGCGAAGTGCGATCACGTTAAACAGGAGGGTCCGTAAGTCCTTCCGAGAGGTTGGTGGTAGGGGAAGGAGGGTACGGTCCCTGTGGATGCCTTCCCCACTGGGTTCCGGTCTAAATTGGGTGGCACTTCCCAGCCGTGCAAACGGTTACCTTACACCTTTCTGGTAGGTCGAACGGTCTGGGTTTTAACAACAACAACAGTCTTTTTAACGTTGAAAACTTCCGAACAGCTGGTGTTTAAAAACAATATACTTTCAGTATTCAGTGATTGTATTTTTTGTATCAAATTTCATTTGAATCGCTCTATTCGTTCATGAGGTCTCTTCTCTACACACACGTACATATACGTACATCACCTCAAAAACATTCGATTCGTATTCTAGAATGCTTGAAACGTACTCTCCCTTCGAAAACTTGAATTTCCGACCAGTGACAATACTTTCATTATACAAAAGTATAATCATGTATACAAATGTATACCATGTATATCAGGAAAGTAAGAACGTTAATCATCCTGAGTTACATTTTTCTCTCTCATTGTAATTTTTCTGTATAATTACTATATTCTCATAAGCATTTTAATTAAGTATAAATATATATGGTAAATTCGGTTGGTTTTAAATATACTAGTATTTTCTAGCATGTTTATATTTTAAGAGTATGATAACTAGATTTGTTTCTGGATATTTCTTATAAATACCTCGAAAATACCTGTTCCTTTCCTTATATACATAATGTATAAGGAAAGTATTGTGACGGGGTCGAAAATTCGGATTCGAGTTTTCGACGGGAGAGCACGTTTCAAGCATCCCTCATCACGAATCAAACATTTTTGAAATGATGTCTGTGTGTGTGTGTGTGTGTGAAAGTATGTGTGTGTTTGAAAGTAAGTGTGAGTGTGTTTGCAAGTATGTGTGTGTGTGTGTCAGTGAGACAGTGGAGACGATAACTGACGAACGAATGGACCGATTCGAACCAAATTTGGTACACAGCTCACAATCCGTAAACACTGGAAGTCTATTGTTTTTATACGCAATTAAATGTTCAGAGCTACCTAAATTTTCGAATGAAATTTTGAAAAAATCGTCAAAAAATCAAAACCACTAAAGTTACGCAAATAGACATTTTTTATGTAATTTTTCACTAGAAAACGATTGACATAAATTTTAGAACGCTAACATGAACCGTTCTCGAGATATTGCACATTTTTCAAAAAAATTATCAAAAAGTCATATAAAATAAAAAAAAAATATTTCCTATTGAGAAACATGTTCACTTTTCATATGTAATACCATGCGATAAATTGGGTGACATCATTCTCGTGGATCTAGCTCATTCCATTCATGAAAAAAGATACTTTGAGTAATACTTTTGTATTTGAACGCCAATAGTCATTTATCTGCAATAACTTATTTCTTCGTCCATAACGCTTGGCGAGATTTTGGCGACGAATTTGGCGGAATGTCGCCAACTTGGCGACTTTTGAAATGTTGCCAAATTAACGAAAATCTCGCCAAATGGATAAAAATGACGCTAAATCAGTGAAAATGCCGACCAATTGTCGAAAATTCATTATATTTTGGAAAGAATATTAGTATCTACTATAAGAAAAACCTATTTTTTATTACTGTAAAGGTAGTAAATTCATTACATTATATAAGGAAAGTCATGTGTTGTCCACATCAGATTTTTTTTATTTTGTATTTATTTATTTTTTTTTTCAGATATAGCGCCATAGTGCGAAAAAAATTTTCTGAATTTCTTTCCGCATATCGATTTTAACAGAGTAAACACCTGGATTTGTTCCCTTGGAATATAGTAGTTTAAAATGTATTTAGCGAGGAAAGTGCGGACATAGATTTTATTCCTGGATATATGTCATAAATACTAGGTAAGTACCTGAATTTTTTCTGAATGTAGTTTCGAAGTAAGTGGTAATTTTTTACTTTCCCTGCAATACATGGTAATGTATGGGGAAAGTATTGGAATCATGTCGAAAATCGCAACTCGAGTTTTCGACGGATCTACACGTTTCGAGACCTCTAGAATACGAAAAAACAATTTTTAGCGTGACGTTTGTGTGTGTGTGTCTGTCTCTCTGTCTGTGCAGATTTTGTATCCACTCTAACTAAAAAACTAATGGACCGAATTTCATAAAATTTGATAGGTAAGTCTCTTGTGGGCGAATTTGGTGCTGATTAGCTTTGGGTACGATTCGTGATTAAAGAACCCGCCTTTTTTTGCGAGATGGTCTGCAAAAGCTTGTATCCGCTCTAGCTGTGTATCTGTCTGTCTGCGTGTCTGTGCAATGTATGTATCCATTCTAACTCAAAAACTAAAAGCCCGAATTTCATAAAATTTGGTAGGTAAGTCACTTGGATGTGACCGTGGTGCTGATTGGTCTTTGGTATGATTCGTAAAAACATAATTCCTCCTTTTTTTGCGAAATGTCCGTAAAAATTTCATTTATCCGCTCTATCTAAAATACTAATTCACCAAATTTCACAAAATTTGGTAGATAAATTACTTGTTGGATGCTCTGGTGCTGATTAGAATTTGGAACGATTTGGAAAAGAAGAACCCGCCTTTTAGTCTGCAAAAATTTCATGTATCCACACTACCTAAAATACCAATTGATCAAAATTCACAATATTCGGTAGAAAAGTCGCGTGTGAGTCACCCTGGTGCTGATTCAATTTCGGTACGATTCTGAAAAGAGCAACTTGTCTTTTTTTTTACGAAATGGCCCTTAAAAATCGCCAAAATCTAAAAAAAATACTACGTATGCTGAAATGTATCACTTAAATTCTTGTATAATATGCAATTTTTGACGAGGAAAAGAATATAACACACTCCATTATACTTTAGGACTCTAGACCGTTCTCTAGATATTTGAGATTTCTTGCATTCTTGTTACATCGCTATCGAAAAATGCCCAATTACCAAATAAAAACAAAAATTGAATTAAAAATGCAAATTTAATGTTATTTGGTGCAATTAAACACAATCAAATAAATTATTAAAGAGATAAAGAAAATATGAATTTAAGTCTGCAGGGAAAGTCATGTGCTGCCCACATCAGATTTTTTAACATGGTAACATAGGACAGAATTTGACATGATCATGCATAAAAGGAGTTATACAAGGTGTCCCAAAAAGATTGAAACGCGCTTTAATTCTTTACCTGTTGGAGATATGTGGGCAATGTAAATTGCAGAAATATCGAAAGTAAGGTAGGAAATAAGACTACGTTAATGGATTAGTCCTCCAATTCATTTTCTAAAAGTTGTGATGTCTGTGTGTGTATGTGTCTGTGTGTCCGCGTGCCTGTCTGTGTGTTTGTGTGTCTGTCTGTCTGTGCAATGTACATATCCACTCTGACTCAAAAACTAATGGAACAACTTTCATAAAATTTGGTAGGTAAGTCACTTGGGTGTGATCCTAGTGCTGATTACTTTTTAGTAGAATTCGGGATAAAATAAACCGCCTTTTTTTGCGAAATGATCTTCAAAAATTACCTGTATCCACTCCAGTTGAAAAACTCATGGAACGAATTTCATAAAATTCGGTAGATAAATCGCTTGTGAGTTACCCTGGTGTGGATTAGATTTTTATACGATTAATACGGAAAAAAATAATCTGCCTTTTTTTGCAAAATGGCCCACAAATATCGTCAAAATCTAAAATAAAAAAACTACGTATGCTTAAATATATCCATTAAATGCTTGTTTCATACGTAATGTTTAACGAAGAAAAGAATAAGACCAACCCCATTTCACCAGAACTAGCCGTTCTCCAGATATTCTAGTGTTTTCGTATTTTCTCTACTCTACCTTTAAAAATAAGTTCAGTTACCAAATGAGAACGAAAATTGAATTAAAAGTGATTTAAATTTAATTAAAATAAAGATAACGTAAATATAAGTCTGCAGGGAAAGTCATGTGCTTCCCACATCAGATCTTTTTTACAGCGCTATGAATTTTTACTTACTGACACCAATGAAGATATTTTAGAATAAGCAAATAAAATCTAAATGTCCTCCCCCACCTCTTTGTATGTTTGGTTGCAATAAGAATTATGTTTTGTGGGATTACTTATTGGGATGATCTATAAATTTAACTATAATTTTGTGATGGGTTTACCCATATCTGTTCAAACACGAGTTCATAAATTTCGAATCCAACCATATGCGATAATTCTCAAAGGAATTGTGCAATAAGACATACATGTGTGAATTAAATGAATATCTACAAAGAATGTGATTTTATCAACACACAAAAATATGTTTATCAATTGCAATCATTTTCATGCTATGCACGATACGCAAACATATTTATGCTCAAACTAACATTCGTTAATAACTAACGCCGCTTGAATAAATAAATACATTAACTTCCCCTCCACATCATAAATCCCTACATTTTTACCCTACTAGCCTTATCTTTAAATCTGGTGTGGTCTGGAAAATCTATTACCTATCTAGTTGGTGTGAAAGGTAAAAAAAAAGTGTAGGATAGTAAAAGTATTTCATTAAAGTGTTGCCAGTATGCTCCTCACAAATTCTACAATAGTTTAAAAAAAGACAAATGACACAAAAGTTTTTCACATGTTTTGCCATTGAGAAAAGATGGAAGAGATTTTGTTGTTCAAAACCAGAGTTGGGTATTATCTTAGTAAAGACAGCGATAATAGCAGTAGTGGTTACCATGGCCCCCATATCCTGGAACGGGCCCCCGGCCAAAAATTTTTAAGGGCCCCTTACGGATTACGGGCCCTTGGATATTAGTTCCACTTATCCTCCTCCCTTTATGGCGGAACTTGAAAAAAAAACCGATCATCCAAAAATTCAGGAATGGCGAGCCCTCGGGTCTGGGCCGCGAAAAAAAAAAATTCAGGAACAATTGAGTATTAATAATATATGAGGGGCGAGGGGGCACAAGGATCCGCTTCCGTGAGTTGCAGGTCCCAGAAGCCCGGAACAAGATTTTGCATAGAAGACCGGAAATTTTATCAGCGCCCCTGAGAGCAAGTAGTGTTTCTTCCTGGAAAAATGGGAACAATGCGATGGTACGGCGAACTTTTTTGTCACGCCATATTTTGAAGGACAGTAACCGTTAAAGACATAGCCACGAATTGGGCCCTCTTTGATAAAAAAAATCATGTTACAGTTGCTATTTTTCAAATTTCTGAAAGTCACAAAAACTGGAGCCTCCTTTTTTTTTTGTTTAGCAGCTGTCAATTAGTCAATTGGAAAAAAAAAACTCTGAAAGACGCTTGGCTCCGCCGGGCCCCTTGTCACATCCTTTTGATCCGAGCCCCCTGGGTGTAGCCGTGCTAGCCACCCCCTTATGGGACCCATGGTGGTTAATTTTCATTTCATTTAAACTTCAGCGAGTACTTGAACTGCCGTTAAATAACTGCTACGATATAACCATTATTCATTACTTAAACACAATATCTGCAACTGTAACGGTACTCAGAGAAAAAGCACGGGTTGCTTTTTTGGTACTCAGTGAAAACAGTACTCGCTGCTTTTACCATATACTGTATGTTTTGTTACATGTTTTTTATTTATTTATTTTGGTATTTCAGAAACTTTTAACTTTCAATTTCTGTTCTATAACTTTACATTTTTATCATTTTCCATTTTATCTAAAATATTAGTATTTATATTTTTGCTTTACATACATTTCGCATTTTAAAATGCATTTATTTTCAGATGTTACAGATATTTTTTTTTTGAAAAATTGGTGTCGTTTGTCTAAATGATTACGATTATAGAGTGTTGCACTTCACCAAAGGTGTCTATAGGGGAGGGCAAGAGAGACTCTTGCAGCTTCTAAAGGTTACAAAGGGGCATCAAGTTAGTCCATGTTGTACATTTTATCCTTGAGTTTGCCTCATTGACATCAGTGCTTTTACCTTTCCTGAAAAAATCACTCATGCATAGAGGTAAAATTATCGTCAATAACAAAATGATAACAGTAGACAGATTTTAATAACACTTTACAACAAAGTTGAAAAGTGTTTATGACTTTGTTCAATTTGTCTGTCTGTCTGTCGGTCGGTCCGTTAGCACGACAACTGCCGTAAAAATGGCTTTATCAAAATGAAATTTTAGTATGTTGTTCAGAGGGTCTGTGACCTATGGGATTATAAATGAATAATATCACCCAAATAGTTTGGGATTGAACCCGAGTTGAAAAAACGAAATACATTGAACCCTATGGGACATAATTTTTCAAACATTTTTTAAGCGGATTTAAAATTCACAAATTGCTTCGAAAATTTTAGGTAATATTCAAATTATCCCATAAAATATATAAAAGAATTTCAGCAAAATATATTCAGTAGTTTTTTAAATAAAAATTAAAATAATAATTACGCCCTTTATATGAAGCGATCACGTGACCACTATATGAAGAGATCACGTGATCCACTTCAAAATAAAATATGGTATCCATCTTGTGTCAAAATCGTGATTTTTAAAGTTCTTTCTAATTCATATTTAGTGTTGTATCCGTCCTAAAACCGCTTTATTTTTGCTTAAATTCTGTGCATCTACATACTGAAATAAAGCAATTACAATATATTTAAGTTTAAAGGATCATCCTACTTCGGTTATTTCTACAACGAAGCCTATTTCTCACTTATGGAAAGTGTAAATATCAAAAGATGTTGAATGAGTTGTACAAGAATTGCTGCATTTCTTTAACGCAAAATTATTTAGCTCCTGGAGTCTGCAATATAGCTAATATGAATGCAATATCAATGAATTTTACAGAGAGAAGAACGATTTCTTCGATTCGTCCTTATTTAATTACTTGTATCTCCATGGTCTTATGTTTTCAAATAAAATAAATTAGTATAGTATTGTGATGAATGAAATGAATGGAAGAATGTTTATGAATAAAGTGCTGCTTTTATAGAGAGAGCCAGGCTTGTTATATTTCAATAACATCATTTGAATAAATTTCATTTGTTTTCGTTAAAGTTTTCAAATATAATAAATTATTGTAGTATTATGACAAATTTAAAAATACTATCGAGGAATATATCGCATTTTAGAGATGTTTAAACCAGGCAATTTATATTCCTATGCCGTCATTTGAATGAAGTTCATTTTTTCCGATTAAGTTTTAAGTTTTCAAATATAATAAATGGCTGTAGTATTGTGACGATTTTAAAAATATTACCGACAAATGTATCGCATTTTAATGATGTTTAAATAGAATTGCATTGAAGTTGGAAAGTGTTTCATAATCAATGCTTTATGCATGATTGATCTTTCTTGTTTTTAATATCGCGGGTATGTACAAATAAACGAATTTACATTGCCACTGATGAAGGACGTGCTGATATCAGAAAGAGTCCTGGATTTGTAACTTTATGTACGCCATAGATATTGTTACTCTTAAACACCTTTCAAGTTACCCTATTTGGTTGCTTTATTATATCGTCTTATATCGTGTTTGATAAAGTGGCGCGTTTCCATGCATTTAGATTTGATAATTTTGAATATCAATTTATCTTTACGTTTCTGCTGTTCTTGAATGTAAAACTTGAATATACCCTAAACATATCACTGGCTACATACTCAAAATTTCAATTACTGGATGTGTTCGAAGTTTTGATTACTATTCTTACTGTCAACGTCGAAGTCAACATAAATTATTTATTGGAGCTTAACTGTGTTGAAAAATGTAAAGCATCTACATTATTACGCTACGCAATATTAAACAGTATGGAATACCTAGTTAGATTTCAATTATTTAACTTATATTTCTGTTAGGTTTCTATAACAAAATTAGTCTACTCGTTTTACATTGAAATTCGTGTCTATACTTATATAGCATATAACATTTTTTCGGAATAATGCAGTTTACATAAATATAATTGGAAAACTAATCTATATATTGTTATTTAACACATCTGTAGTACAGATAAAATAATACTCTCTGTAAAACTCAGTCACTTATATAAAAAATCTGATGTGGGCAACACATGACTTTCCTTATATAATGCAATGATTTTACTACTTTTACAGTTTAAAAAAATGTTATTCTTATAGTACAGACTTATATTCTTTCAAAGATATTGAATTTTCTTGAATTAGTCGTCATTTACATTGATTTAGAGTCATTTTTATCCATTTGGCGAGATTTTTTTTATGTTGGCAACAATTAAAAATGTCGCCAAGTTGACGACATTAAGCCAAATTTGTTGTCAAAATCTCGCCAAGCGTTGTAGATGGAGAAATAAGTTATTCTTACAGCAGATAAATGACTATTGGCGTTCAAATACAAAAGTATTACTCAAAGTATCTTTTTTCATGAATAGAACGAGCTAGATCCACGAGAATGATGTCACCAAATTTATCGCAAAGTATCACATATGAAAGGTGAACATGTTTCTCAATAGGAAATATTTTTTTTTTATTTTATATAACTTTTTGATAATTTTTTTGAAAAATGTGCAATATCTCGAGAACGGTTCATGTTAGAGTTCTAAAAATTTATGTCAATCGTTTTCTAATGAAAAGTTATATAAGAAATGTCTATTTGCGTAACTCCATTAGCGGTTTTGATTTTTTGACGATTTTTTCAAATTTTCACTCAAAAATTTAGGGGGGTTCTGAACATTCGATTGCGTATAAAAACAATAGGCTTCCAGTGTTTATGAATTGTGATTTTTGTACCAAATGTCGTTCGAATCGGTCCATTCGTTCGTCAGTTATCGTCTCCACAGACTCACTGACACACACACACACACACACACAGACGTAACTTCAAAAATGTTTGATTCGTGATCAGGGATGCTTGAAACGTGCTCTCCCGTCGAAAACTTGAATTCGAATATTCGACCCCATCACAATACTTTCCTTATACATTATGTATATAAGGAAAGTCATATAATTCGATTTGATACTTTGACTGATATTTCGAAAATTCAAAACAGCTTGTATTTTTATTTTTTAAATATTTTTCAAAATATACAGTTTCATACCTGCACATTCAAGAAAAACAAGAAAGATTAATCATGCATAAAGCATTGATTATGAAACACTTTCCAACTTCAATGCAATTTCATTTAAAAATATCTACAATGCGATACATTCCTCGGTAATATTTTTAAATTATCACAATACTACATTAATTCATTATATTTGAAAACTTAAAAGTTCATCGAAAAAAATTGACTTCATTCAAATGACGTCAATTAAATATAAATCGCCTGGGTCCTCGGTTTATTAATATTATCATAATACTACAATAATTTGTTATATTTGAAAGAAAACAACTGAAATTTATTCAAAGGACGCCATCGAAATATAACACGCCTGGCTGTCTCTATAAAAGCAGCATTTCGTTGATAAACATTTTCCCATTTATTTCATTCATCAGAATACTATAATAATTTATTTTATTTAAAAACTTAAGATCATGGAGTTACAAGTAATTAAACTCTATGCTTAAAACTTCATCGAAAAAAAATCGTCCTTCTCTCTGTAAAATCAATGAATCAATCAATCAATCATTCATATCAGCTATGAAGACTCCATGAGCTAAATAATTTTGCGTTAAAGAAATACAGCTATTCTTATGCAACTCATTCTACATATTTTGCTGTTCACATTTTGCATAAGGGAAAAATAGGCTTCGTTGTAGAAATAGTCATATTTGGATGATCATTTAAACTCAACTATATTGTAACTGCGTTGTTTCAATGTGTAGATGCACAGAATTTAAGCAAAAATAAAGCGGTTTTAGGACGGATACAACACTCAATATGATTTAGAAAGAACTTTAAAAATCACGATTTTGAGACAAGATGGATGCCATATTTCATTTTGAAGTGGATCACGTGATCTTTTCATAAAATGGTCACGTGATCGCTTCATATAAGATGTGTAATTATTATTTTAATTTTTATTTTAAAAACTACTGAATATATTTTACTGAATTTTCTTTATATATTTTATGGGATAATTTGAATATTACTTAAAATTTTCGAAGCAATTTGTGAATTTTAAATCCGCTTAAAAGATGTTTCAAAAATTAGGTCCCACAGGATTCAATGTATTTCATTTTTTCAACCCAGGTTCAAGCCAAAACTAATTGGATGGTATTATTCATTTGTATTCCCATAGGTCCCACAAACCATCTGAACAACATACTAAAATTTCATTTTGATTAAGTTTTTTTTACGGCAAATATCGTGTTAACGGACAGACAGACAGACAGACAGACAGAATGAACAGAGTCATAAACGCTTTTCAACTTTGTTGTAAAGTGTTAACAAAAGGAGAGAAAAAAATAGTAAAAAGAGCAAAAAATTCGATCAATTACAGGAAAATAAAATTGATATTGAATGCTCAGCGAAATTCCATTCTTAATATTCGGATGATCATACAACCATCATATATTTATTTCCATCATATATTTATTTCCATCATATGTTTATTTTAAATACTTTAGAAAAGTATAACTTTCTCTATACTACAACACGATAAATCTTCCGTGCATAACAAAGTAAAAATATTATTAAGCATTTCTATCGCTAAAACGATACATGATGACAACAGTATTCTTGATCAATCACAAAAACTCTTCGTGCATAATCTTTCTTCCCTTCACTTCTCTTGCAAAGATGTTTAGTTCCAGCTTTCAATTCGAAATGTCAAAGCTGAATACCCACCCTTGTTTTTCGTATTCCATTCCCGTTTTTCTTTGCTGCCTGTTGTATGTCTCCTCAACTCAACTCGACAACGAACGCAACGATATCTTCTTCGCGTTCTAAATTCAACAATTGAATTTTACTGTTATGGATGGGATTTCATAAAAGTCTTGTTGTTTTCAGCATGTTTTATTTTATTATTTTCTTAAGGTACTGAATAAAGGAACAATTTTTACTTTCCCTGCAATACATGGTAATGTATAAGGAAAGTATTGGAATCATGCCGAAAATCGCAACTCGAGTTTTCGACGGATCTACACGTTTCGAGACCTCTAGAATACGAAAAAACCATTTTTAGCGTGAGGTCTGTGTGTGTGTCTGTGTGTCTGTGTGTCTGTGTGTCTGTCTGTCTGTCTGTGTGTCTGTCTGTCTGTCTGTGCAGATTTTGTATCCACTCTAACTAAAAAACTAATGGACCGAATTTCACAAAATTTTGTAGGTAAGTCACTTGTGGGCGGGGATGGTGCTAATTAGTTTTGGGTACGATTCGAAATAAAAGAACCCGCCTTTTTTTGTGAAATGGCCCGCAAAAGCTTGTATCCACTGTAGCTGAAAAACTAATGGACCGAATTTCACAAAATTCGGTAGATGAGTCACGTATAGGTCACCCTGGTGCTGATTAGATTTTGGTACGATTCAGAAAAAAATAACCTGCCTTTTCTTGCAAAATGGCCCGCAAAAATTGCCAAAATCTAAAATAAAAACTGGGTATATTCAAATATATCAATTGAATGCTGATTTAATACGTAATTTTTAACGACGAAAAGAATAAGACCAACCCCATTACACTAGGACTAGCCGTTCTCGAGATATTTTAGTTTTTCGTATTTTCTCTACGCCACCTTTGAAAATAAGTCCGGTTACCGAATGAGAACGAAAATTGAATTAAAAGTGAAATAAATGTAATTAAAATAAAGATAACGTGAATATAAGTCTGCAGAGAAAGTCATGTGCTGTCCACATCAGATTTTTTACTTTCCCTGCAATACATGGTAATGTATAGGGAAAGTATTGGAATCATGCCGAAAATCGCAACTCAAGTTTTCGACGGATCTACGCGTTTCGAGACCTCTAGAATACGAAAAAACCATTTTTAGCGTGACGTCTGTGTGTGTGTCTGTCTGTCTGTGTGTCTGTCTGTCTGTCTGTGCAGATTTTGTATCCACTCTAACTAAAAAACTAATGGACCGAATTTCACAAAATTTTGTAGGTAAGTCACTTGTGGCCGGGGCTGGTGCTGATTACTTTTGGGTACGATTCAGAATAAAAGAACCCGCCTTTTTTGTGAAATGGCCCGCAAAAGCTTGTATCCACTATAGCTGAAAAACTAATGGATCGAATTTCACAAAATTCGGTAGATGAGTCACGTATAGGTCACCCTGATGCTGATTAGATTTTGGTACGATTCAGAAAAAAATAACCCGCCTTTTTTTGCAGAATGGCCCGCAAAAATCGTCCAAATCTAAACTAAAGAACTACGTATGCTCAAATATATCCATTAAATGCTTGTTTAATACGTAATTTTTAGCGAAGAAAAGAATAAGACCAACCCCATTACATTAGGACTAGCCGTTCTCGAGATATTTTAGTTTTTCGTATTTTCTCTACGCCACCTTTGAAAATAAGTCCGGTTACCGAATGAGAACGAAAATTGAATTAAAGGTGAAATAAATTTAATTAAAATAAAGAGAACATTGATATAAGTCTGCAGGGAAAGTCATGTGCTGCCCACATCAGATTTTTACTTTCCCTGCAATACATGGTAATGTATAGGGAAAGTATTGGAATCATGCCGAAAATCACAACTCGAGTTTTCGACGGATCTACACGTTTCAAGACCTCTAGAATACGAAAAAACCATTTTTAGCGTGACGTCTGTGTGTGTGTCTGTGTGTCTGTCTGTCTGTCTGTCTGTCTGTCTGTGAGTCTGTGTGTCTGTCTCTCTGTCTGTCTGTGCAGATTTTGTATCCACTGTAACTAAAAAACTAATGGACCGAATTTCACAAAATTTTGTAGGTAAGTCACTTGTGGGCGGGGCTGGTGCTGATTAGTTTTGGGTACGATTCGGAATAAAAGAACCCGCCTTTTTTGTGAAATGCCCCGCAAAAGCTTTTATCCACTGTAGCTGAAGACCTAATGGACCGAATTTCACAAAATTCGGTAGATGAGTCACTTATAGGTCACCCTGGTGCTGATTAGATTTTGGTATGATTCAGAAAATAATAACCTGCCTTTTTTTGTAGAATGGCCCGCAAAAATTTCCAAAAGCTAAACTAAAGAGCTACGTATGCTCAAATATATCCATTAAATGCTTGTTTAGTGCGTAACTTTTAACGAAGAAAAGAATAAGACCAACCCCATTACACTAGGACTAGCCGTTCTCGAGATATATTAGTTTTTGTCGTATTTTTCCACCCCACCTTTGAAAATAAGTCCAGTTTTCAAATGAGAACGAAAATTGAATTAAAAGTGAATTACATTTAATTGAAATAAATAGAACGTGGATATAAGTCTGCAGGGAAAGTCATGTGCTGCCCACATTATATTTTTACTTTCCCTGCAATACATGGTAATGTATAGGGAAAGTATTGGAATCATGTCGAAAATCGCAACTCGAGTTTTCGACGGATCTACACGTTTCGAGACCTCTAGAATACGAAAAAGCTATTTTTAGCGTGACGTCTCTGTGTGTGTCTGTGTGTCTGTCTGTGTGTCTGTTTGTCTGTGTGTCTGTCTGTCTGTGTGTCTGTCTGTCTGTCTGTCTGTGCAGATTTTGTATCCACTCTAACAAAAAAACTAATTGACCAAATTTTATAAAATTTGGTAGGTAAGTCACTTGTGCACGAATCTGGTGCTGATTAGTTTTGAGTATGACTCGGGTTAAAAGAACCCGCCTTTTTTTGCGAAATGGCCCGCAAAAGCTTGTATCCACTCTAACTGAAAAACTAATGGACCGAATTTCACAAAATTTGGTAGATAGATCGCTTGTAGGCCACCCTGGTGCTGATTAGATTTTGGTATAATTCGGAAAAAAATAACCTCCCTTTTTTTGCAAAATGGCCCGCAAAAATCATCAAAATCTAAACTTAAGAACTACGTATGCTCAAATATAGCCATTAAATGCTTGTTTAATACGTAATTTTTAGCGAAGAAAAGAATAAGACCATCCCGACTACACTAGGACTAGCCGTTCTCGAGATATTTTGGTTTTTCGTATTTTTCCTACACCATTTTTGAAAATAAGTCCAGTTTTCAAATGAGAACGAAAATTGAATCAAAAGTGAAGATTTTGTATCCACTCTAACTAAAAAACTAATGAACCGAATTTCTCAGAATTTTGTAGGTAAGTCACTTGTGGGCGGGGCTAGTGCTGATTAGTTTTGGGTACGATTCGGAATAAAAGAACTCGCCTTTTTTGTGAAATGGCCCGCAAAAGCTTGTATCCACTGTAGCTGAAAAACTAATGGACCGAATTTCACAAAATTCGGTAGATAAGTCACGTATAGGTCACCCTGGTGCTGATTAGATTTTGGTACGATTCAGAAAAAAATAACCTGCCTTTTTTTGCGAAATGGCCCGCAAAAATTGCCAAAATCTAAAATAAAAAACTGGATATACTCAAATATATCCATTAAATGCTGATTTAATACGTAATTTTTAACGACGAAAAGAATAAGACCATCCCCATTACAATAGGACTAGCCGTTCTCGAGATATTTTAGTTTTTCATACTTTCCCTACGCCAACTTTGAAAATAAGTCCGGTTATCGAATGAGAACGAAATTGAATTAAAAGTGAAATAAATTTAATTAAAATAAAGAGAACGCTAATATAAGTCTGCAGGGAAAGTCATGTGCTGCTCACATCAGATTTTTACTTTCCCTGCAATACATGGTAATGTATAGGGAAAGTATTGGAATCATGTCGAAAATCGCAACTCGAGTTTTCGACGGATCTACACGTTTCGAGACCTCTAGAATACGAAAAAACTATTTTTAGCGTGACGTCTGTGTGTGTGTCTGTGTGTCTGTCTGTCTGTGCAGATTTTGTATCCACTCTAACTAAAAAACTAATGAACCGAATTTCATAAAATTTGGTAGGTAAGTCACTTGTGCGTGGATCTGGTGCTGATTAGTTTTGGGTACGACTCGGGTTAAAAGAAACCGCCTCTTTTGGCGAAATGGCCCGCAAAAGCTTTTATTCACTCTAACTGAAAAACTACTGGACCGAATTTCACAAAATTTGGTAGATAAGTCGCCTGTAAGCTACCCTGGTGCTGATTAGATTTTGGTATAATTCGAAAAAAATAACCTGCCTTTTTTGGCAAAATGGCCCGCAAAAATCATCAAAATCTAAACTTAAGAACTTCGTATGCTCAAATATAGCCATCAAATGCTTGTTTAATACGTAATATTTAGCGAAGAAAAGAATAAGACCAACCCCATTACACTAGGACTAGCCGTTCTCGAGATATTTTAGTTTTTCGTATTTTTCCTACATCATTTTTGAAAATAAGTCCAGTTTTCAAATGAGAACGAAAATTGAATTAAAAGTGAATTAAATTTAATTTAAATAAATGGAACGTGAATATAAGTCTTCAGGGAAAGTCATGTGCTGCCCACATCAGATTTTTACTTTCCCTGCAATACATGGTAATGTATAGGGAAAGTTTTGGAATCATGACGAAAATCACAACTCGAGTTTTCGACGGATCTACACGTTTCAAGACCTCTAGAATACGAAAACACCATTTTTAGCATGACGTCTGTGTGTGTGTCTGTGTGTCTGTCTGTGTGTCTGTCTGTCTGTGTGTCTGTCGGTGTGTCTGTCTGTCTGTCTGTGCAGATTTTGTATCCACTCTAACTAGAAAACTAATACACCGAATTTCTCAAATTTTTGTAGGTAAGTCACTTGTGAGCCAGTCTGGTGCTGATTAGTTTTGGGTGCGATTCGGAAAAAAATAACCTGCCTTTTTTTGCAAAATGGCCCGCAAAAATTGTCCAAATCCAAACTAAAGAACTAGGTATACTCAAATATATCCATTAAATGCTCGTTTAATACGTAATTTTTAACGACGAAAATAAAAAGACCAACCCCATTACACTAGGACTAGCCGTTCTCGAGATATTTTAGGAAATATTCAAATTATCACATAAAATATATAAAAAAAAATTTCAGGAAAATATGTTAAGTAGTTTTTGGGGTTTATGAAATTCGGTCCATTAGTTTTGGAGTTAGAGTGGATACATACATTGCACAGACAGACTGACACACACACACACACACACACACAGACGTCACGCTAAAAATAGTCTTTTCGTAATCTAGAGATCTCGAAGCGTGTAGACCCGTCGGAAACTCGAGTTGCGATTTTTGGCATGATTCCAATACTTTCCCTATACATTATCATGTATTGCAGGAAAAGTAACAAAAATAATAATAAATAAATAAATAAATAAATAAATAAAAGAACAGGCAAAATATCTCATGTGAAAAGTGTTTGTTAATTTCAAACAGTTTCAAGGTAAATACATAACTAAAAGTTTTTCGGCAACATTTCATAAAGCCGTTTTTAGCAATATCTTGGATAAATCAAATATTCTCTAGGAGACGGCATTATGGAAATTTTTCGTAATAAAATTGCGCTCTGAAAATGCTGGAAACTTTTCTCTATCAAGATGCATGACTTTTGAAAGTTTGCGTATATTTATTTTCTAAGTTGTTTATAAGAAAAGATTTCGGCCGAAGCGAGAATGAAAAAATTTACATATGATTAAATAATTTCTAGGCATTAGTTATAAACTTTTTAAAAGTTTAATATTGACAAATTGTAAAAGTAGCATCTACGTGGTGTAAAGTTTATTAATATATCGTTTGTTTCAATTAATAAAGCCAAAATGAAGATAATATATGATCAATTGCTTTTCGTACTAAGCACAAATGATCAGTTAGAAATGAAATTAAAAGCAAATTACATATAAGTAAATCATTTTAATGTAATAGATTATAGACATTTAAAAGTTTAATATTGACAAATTGTAAAAGTAGTATCTACTATTTTATTAATATAGAAATTGTTTCAATTTATAAAGACAAAACGAAGAGAATAAGGCCAATTGTTTTTTGTTAAAGCAAAGCACAAATAACCAGTGAGAAATGAAAATGAAAGAATCTGATGTGGGCAGCACATGACTTTCCCTACAGACTTATATACACGTTCTCTTAAATTTAATTTACTTTTAATTCAATTTTCGTTCTCATTTGGTAACTGGACTCATTTTCAAAGATGGCGTAGAGACAAAACGAAAAAAATAAAATATCTCGAAAACGGCTAGTCCTAATGTAATGGGGTTGGTATTATTCTTTTCTTCT
This sequence comes from Amaurobius ferox, assembly GCA_951213105.1. Lineage (NCBI taxonomy): Eukaryota > Metazoa > Arthropoda > Arachnida > Araneae > Amaurobiidae > Amaurobius > Amaurobius ferox. The sequence continues at coordinate 78,090,136 of OX578151.1, read as the reverse complement.
TTAAAAATTACGTATTAAACAAACATTTAATAGATATATTTGAGCATACGTAGTTTTTTATTATAGATTTTGTCGATTTTTACTCGCCAATTTGCAAAAACAGGCAGGTTAATTTTTCCGAATCGTACCAAAGTTTAATCAGCAACAGGATGATGCACATGCGACTTATCTACCGAATTTTGTGAAATTCGGTCCATTAGTTTTTCAGCTAGAGTAGATATACGCTTTTGCGGATCATTTCGCAAAAAAGGCGGGTTCTTTATCCCGAATCGTACCCAAAACTAATCAGCCCCAGATTCGGCCACAAGTGACTAACCTACCAAATTTTATGAAATTCGGTCCATTAGTTTTTTAGTTAGAATGGATACAAAATTTGCAGAGACAGACAGACAGACAGTCACACACACAGACAGACAGTCACACACACAGACGTCATGCTGAAAATAGTTTTTTCGTATTCTACAGGTCTCGAAACGTGTAGATCCGTCGAAAACTCGGGTTGCGATTTTCCGCATGATTCCAATACTTTCCCTTATCGTTACCATGCATTGCAGGGAAAATAAAAAATTGCATATAATTAAATAATTTTAAGGTAATAGACTTTTTAAAGTATAATGTTGACAAATTGAAAAAGTAGTGTCTATAGTAGAGTTTATTAATATAGACTTTCTTACAATTAATAAAGACATACCGAAGATAATATGACCAACTGCTTTTCGTTAAAGCAGAGTACAAGTGATCCAAACTTTAAAACCAAAAGTAGAAGATAGTATTGCTACTTTTATTAAAATATTATCAATATTAATTCAAGTATTATAAATTTATTGCAACGTTTATTATCATTAGTTAATCTTGCTATTATTACTTCTATATTTAACGATGTTAATAATAATAATAATAATAATAATAATAATAATATTAATAATAATAATTATTATTATTATTATTATTATTATTATTACTTCTGTTATTATTATTATTACAGTTTATTATCTTTGGGAATAAAACCAATTTTTGTAAATTTTTATCTCTTTCTACATCATAAAAACGAATTTTGGAATTCAGTAGACAAATTTAATATAAGAAAAAATTATAAAAATTTATAAAAGAGCCTTCATGTGGTGGCAAGTGGCATGTATACTTCATTTTCGACAGCCCAATTAAGTATTATTATACTATTTTGCACACTTATTTCATGAAGACATACGAATATTCATAAAAAGCAGAGGTTACACCTTAAGAATTGGAAGCGAAATGCATTGAAAACCCCTCGTCCTCGGGAAGTTGATTATGAATCCATATCAGGCATCATCTAAGCTCCATCTATAGCTGGTCTTGAAAATATATGTCACAAGAAATATGTAGTATTTAAAATCGGAATTGACATCTCCCTCCCCTCAAGAGCTGAAAGTGAAAATCTTTAGTCAGTACCCTTTTAGAAATTGATGCTAAATCTATATCAGTTATTTTTTAAGTAATTTAAATTCGACTGATAAACATTCCTGATAAATATGTGTTTCAAGGATAATGTTTTAACCTGAAGTGGAAATTCTTTGTGAATTATAACCTTCTGCAAAATTTGACATCCATCTATATACTAGTAGTCATCATTTAATATACAATCTATCAATAGCAGATCCTCACATATATTTTCTTAAAAAAATTTAATAAAAACAATAGTACAGCAAAACTTTTGCCACCTATAAGAACAGCAATAATAATAATAAAAATAATAATAATAATAATAATAATAATAAATATCTGATGTGTGCAGCACATGATTTTCCTTGCAAACTTACATCCACGTTCTCTTTATTTTAATTAAATTTAATTCACTTTTAACTCAATTTTCGTTCTCATTTGGTAACTTATTTTAAAATGTGGTATAGAGAAAATACGAAAAACAAAAATATCTCGAGAACGGCTAGTCCTAGTGTAATGGGGTTGGTCTTATTCCTTTCTTCGTTAACAATTACGTCTAAAACAAGCATTTAATGGATATATTTGAGCATACGTAGTTTTTTATTTTAGATGTTGTCAATTTTTGAAGGCCATTTTGCAAAAACAGGTAGGATATTTTTTCCGAATCATACCAAAATCTAATCGGCACCAGGATAATCCACAAGCGACTTCTCTACCGAATTTTGTGACATTCGGTCCATTAGTTTTTCAGCTAGAGTGGATACAGACAATTTTTGCGAGCCATTTCGCAAAAAAGGAGGGTTCTTTTATCCCGAATCATACTAAAAACTAATCAGTACCAGGGTCACACCCAAGTGACTTACATACCAAATTTTATGAAATTCGGTCCATTAGTTTTAGTAGAGTTAGAGTGGATACGTACATTGCACAGACACACAGACGGAAACACACACAAACGTCACGCTAAAAATAGGTTTTTCGTATTCAAGAGGTCTCGAAATGTGTAGATCCGTCGAAAACTCGAGTTGCGATATTCGGCATGATTCCAATACTTTCCCTATACATTACCATGTATTGCAGGGCAAGTAAAAATACAACCATTATTATAGCAATTGTATCTATATAATATTTATATAGTGCTGATATAATAATAACACAAATGATATGAAGCTAATATTATGAGATAACAATCTAGAGAAACTTTATTCCTTTTTTGGGTTTTCAACTATCATAAAAAAGTGGAAATACAGTTAACAACCAACTTCAAAATCACCAACTGTAAACGAAATCGATGATAATCACAATCCATCTCCTCTATACATACCAAAGCAAGGAAATCTAAAGACATCGTGAATCAAAAGCGTTGTTTGTTTTTTGAACAGTTTTAAGGTCAGCATAAAATTTATATGGACAGATTTTATAACTTCTCTAGGAAAATATCAAATACTCTCTACAATGTAACGAGCATTTGAAATTTTTTAAAACGGAAGGTAGTAGGTGCAATTGTAATTGAAATTAGAACCGCTTTCTTAAACTGTCGGAAAGTTGGCACACAAAAATGTTTCAATGACATTTAAGTTCTGTAGCAATTCCGGCTAATGGGTATCTCATACGAGAAATGTCCATTACGAAAATTTATTGTTCGTTCGTTCGTTACTAATTCCCCCGTGGTGAAGGAACGCCTACGCACCACTTCCGCAAGACCCTCCAGGGTATCTCATGGTGAAGGGGAGGAGATTTGCAGCTTCACTTTTATAGAGGCTCTCCGAAGGGAAGTCTGACTTGGCCTCGACATGACAACATCCATGCCCGCTGGCGGTATTCGAACCCGCAACCCGGCAATCCAGCGATCAGACGGAGACGTATGCCCTTGACCGCTCGACCACCGGATCGGCAAAATTTAGTGTTATTACATCAGTAGAAATCGATGTCAGAAACGAAAGGAACGTTTATACAAAAGACAATACATACCTATCAAAAGTCATCAGGGCTTCTATCATGGTTATATTCTTTAAAGCGGTAACATCCCTTTTGTAAATCAAATGTGCATTTTCAACATATATATATACACTAGATTTTTGTTGACGCAAGTATTATTTATTGCATAATTACTTAATGGAACTGTCACTCGCCAATAATCATATTGGGTGAAACAAATGCATTCCGTAACAGTTTTACTTGTTGAGTCCTATTCATGAACAAACTCTTCATTGTAATAGACTTTTAAAGTCTATATTGCTTTGATTTTGAGTTTGTTATCTTAACATTTAAAAACAGCGGGGCTATGCAAACTTTGCTGCCCCAATTGGGAATCGAACCACGAAGCTTCATACTGGTCAGCAGACGCTCTACCGTTGAGCTACTGGGACTGAATTGCAAGCTTTTATCGTAGAAGTGATGCTGCATTCTCCTACATATAATGGCAGATTAGCATGCAACTAAAAGTATGACTGACCACCTCCTGATTTTTAACTCAGGCTAGTCTCTTGCTGCTATATTTTAAACTTCAGGTAAACTTCTTGAGTGGTCGTTATCGTGTCGATTTTTAAATCGGCGCTCAGAGTCCATTGAATCCGTGTTAGTCTTACTGGAGTCACGTTCAGACGACAGACATCTTTGCACTAACATACAGGGTTGATTTGTTCGGGCGCTATTTTAAAAACCTTGTTGCTCCAACCGGGAGTAAAAACATCGATCGTCGTACTGACCAATCGACATTCTACCGTTGAGCTCCGGTGCCTTTCTACAATTATACTGTTGATAAAATTGCAACCTCTTATCGCCGAAGTGGAAGCTACATTTTCACTCTCTATTGGCGTACAACTGAAAATATAACTGACCACCTCCTGGTATTTTTACCTCAGGTTAGTGCCCTGCTGTTATTTATTATCCTCCAAGTAAGCTTCCTGATTGGTCGTTGTTGGTTTTCTGATTTTTAAGTTGGCGTTTAATATCTCAAGTCCGCTGAATTCGTGCTAGTCGTACTGGGGCTTCACCCCCGATTGTAGCTCCCAGAGGTGCTCTCGGAGGTGACGACTGGGGGTCACTTTCGGACGTCCGAAATATTAGCTTTAGCCTATACAGGGATGGTTTACTTTAGAGCCGCTGTAAAAATCCTTGCTGCCCCAATCGGGAATCAAACTATAGAACGTCCTACAGGCCAACCGATGCTCTACCGTTGAGCTACTAGGGTGGAATTACAAGCTGATATCGTCGAATTGGGTTCAGCAAATAATATCAATTAATTTCTCGTTAAAAGCACTTAAAGCTTTAAAAAAAAGTTTAAAAAGTACCTAAACGAGTACTTAAAGTACTAAAGGTACTTAAAGCGTTTAAAATGTATCTAAAAGAGTACTTAAAGTACTAAAAGTACTTAAAGCTTCAGAAAAAACGTTTAAAAAGTACCTAAACGAGTACTTAAAGTACTAAAACGTTTAGAAAGTATCTAAAAGAGTACTTTAAGTACTAAAAGTACTTAAAACGTTTAAAAAGTATCTAAAAGAATACTTAAAGTTCTAAAATTACTTAAAGCTTTAGAAATAACGTTTAAAAAGTACCTAAACGAGTACTTAAAGTACTAAAAGTATTTAAAACGTTTAAAAAGTATCTAAAAGAGTACTTAAAGTACTAAAAGTACTTAAAGCTTCAGAAAAAACGTTTAAAAAGTACCTAAACGAGTACTTAAAGTACTAAAAGTACTTAAAGCTTTAGAAAAAACGTTTAAAAATTACCTAAACGAGTGCTTAAAGTACTAAAAGTATTTAAAACGTTTAAAAAGTATCTAAAAGAGTACTTAAAGTACTAAAAGTACTTAAAGCTTCAGAAAAAACGTTTAAAAAGTACCTAAACGAGTACTTAAAGTACTAAAACGTTTAGAAAGTATCTAAAAGAGTACTTTAAGCACTAAAAGTACTTGAAACGTTTAAAAAGTATCTAAAAGAGTACTTAAAGTACTAAAAGTACCTAAAGCTTTAGAAAAAACGTTTAAAAAGTACCTAAACGAGTACTTAAAGTACTAAAAGTATTTAAAACGTTTAAACAGTATCTAAAAGAGTACTTAAAGTACTAAAAGTACTTAAAGCTTCAGAAAAAACGTTTAAAAAGTACCTAAACGAGTACTTAAAGTACTAAAACGTTTAGAAAGTATCTAAAAGAGTACTTTAAGTACTAGAAGTACTTAAAACGTTTAAAAAGTATCTAAAAGAATACTTAAAGTACTAAAAGTACTTAAAGCTTTAGAAAAACCTTTAAAAAGTACCTAAACGAGTACTTAAAGTACTAAAGGTACTTAAAACGTTTAAAAAGTATCTAAAAGAGTACTTAAAGTACTTAAAGCTTCAGAAAAAACGTTTTAAAAGTACCTAAACGAGTTCTTAAAGTACTAAAACGTTTAGAAAATATCTAAAAGAGTACTTTAAGTACTAAAACTACTTAAAACGTTTAAAAAGTATCTAAAAGAGTACTTAATGTACTAAAAGTACTTAAAGCTTTAAAAAAAAGTTTAAAAAGTACCTAAACGAGTACTTAAAGTACTAAAGGTACTTAAAACGTTTAAAAAGTATCTAAAAGAGTACTTAAAGTACTAAAAGTGCTTAAAGCTTCAGAAAAAACGTTTAAAAAGTACCTAAACGAGTACTTAAAGTACTAAAACGTTTAGAAAATATCTAAAAGAGTACTTTAAGTACAAAAACTACTTAAAACGTTTAAAAAGTATCTAAAAGAGTACTTAAAGTACTAAAAGTACTTAAAGCTTTAGAAAAAACGTTTAAAAAGTACCTAAAAGAGTACTTAAAGAACTAAGAGTACTTACTGCTTAAAAAAAACGTTTAAAAAGTACTTACAAGGGAACTTAAAGTACTAAAAGTTCTTAAAGCTTTCAATTGAGCCTCGAATAAAACTGGCAAAAGTCATATGTTGCCTGCAGCCTAATCTTTATTCTTATAAGTTTATAATATATACAAAGCGTGGGAGAAAAATTTGAAATCAAAATTTCGTCACACTCAGTTGCATTCCGAAACATGGAAATCAAAAGCCCGCGAAGAGAAAACAAGTCGGAATCGTTGTTTGTTTCTACAAGTCTTAAGGTAAATACATAACTCAAAGCCTTTTTGAATATTTCATAAAGCTTTTCTCAGCAATATCTTGAAAAATCTAATATCCTTGAAAATCTGGCGCATTTCTCTGCGTTAATATTTCATAATAAAAAAATAACACAGAAATCGTCCTAAATATTTCACATTGAAAATGCATAAAGCTTTTAAAAGTTTGCGTCCGATTTGTTGCCTGATAGATATTTTTCTTTCCGATGCTGTTGCATAAGAAATAAAGAAATACCTTAATTGATTAAAGAAAATAGGATTAATATTAAGAAAATAAGAAATACTTTAATGTTTTCTTCAGAAATTTCGAATTTAAAATTTTGAATGAAAAGCAAAGTTTGAAAAATTGAGCGCTTTTTGAACACTTTAGTAAATGTGTGTGTGCGGGCGTGTGTTGTGTTGTGTTGTGTGTGTGTGTGTGTGTGTGTGTGTGTGTGTGTGTGTGTGTGTGTGTGTGTGTGTGTGTGTGTGTGTGCGTGCGTGTGTGTGTGTGCGTGTGTGTGAATAATAATTCAAAAAAGAATGCTGGTAGAGTTCCACAATTTAACGTATTAATAAATTATAAATCAATAAATTATAAAATCTGATGTGGGCAGCACATGACTTTCCATATATAATGCGATGAATTTACTACTTTTATGGTAAAAGAAATTAGGTTATTCTTATAGTAGAAACTTATATTCTTTCCAAGATATTGAATTTTTGTCAGTGAGTCGTCATTTTCATTGATTTAGCGTAATTTTTATTCATTTGGCGAGTTTTTCGTTAATTTGGCAACAATTAAAAAGTCGCCAAGTTGGCGACATTCCATGAAATTCGTCGCCAAAATCTCGCCAAGCGTTATGGACGGAAAAATAAGTTATTCTTACAGTAGATAAATGACTATTAAAGTACAAAAGTATTACTCAAAGTACATTTTTTCATGAATGGAACGAGCTATATCCACGAGAATGATGTCAGCAAATTTATCGCATGGTATTACATATGAAAAGTGAACATGTTTCTCAATAGGAATTTTTATTTTTATTTTATATGATTTTTTGATAATTTTTTTGAAAAGTGTGCAATATCTCGAGAATGGTTCATGTTAGCGTTTTAAAAATTATGTTAATCGTTTTCTAATGAAAATTTACATAAGAAATGTCTATTTGCGCAACTTTATTAGAGGTTTTGATTTCTTAATGATTTTTTCAAAATTTCACTCAAAAATTTGCGGGGTTCTGTGTATTTCGATTGTATTTAAAAACAATCGGCTTCGTAATTTTTGTATTTCTTTCGAATCGCTTTATGCGTTTCGCTTTATGCGGATCGCGCCGTTTTGATTTTTGACGATTTTTTCAAAATTTCACTCGAAAATTTAGGGAGGTTCTGAACATTCGATTGCTTATAAAAACAATAGGCTTCCAGAGTTTATGGATTGTAATTTTTTTACCAAATTTCTTTCGAATCGGTTCATTCGTTCGACAGTTATTGTCTCCACGGATTCACTGACACACACACACACACACACGCACACACACGCACACACACACACACACACATACACACACACAGACATCACTTTAAAAATGTTCGATTAATGATCAGGGATGCTTGAAACGTGCTCTCCTGTATATAAGGAAAGTAATAACGCGCCAAATCAAAAGAAAAATGTTTCCATAACTTTTGAAGGATCAAATAAACAGAGCAGCGAAAACGAAACTAATGGTTGGTTCTTGGAGAAGGCAAAATGCAATTTTCGTTTCCGGCCGTAAAGGGGAAACTATTAAAGGGATTCTATCGAAAATCAATCAGTCGGGGGAAACTTTTTTCAGTTATTGCCGCTGTAAATGGAACTATAACTTGGAACTTTGCTTTCCACAATTAAATGTTAAAAAAAAATAATAAAAATTATTTATCGTATATCTTTATTATATATTAACTTATATAGGGTGTCCCAAAAAAGATTAAAACGCGCTTTCATTCTTTACTTGTTGAGGATAAGTGGGCAATGTAAATTGCAAAAATGTTAAGAGTAAGGTGGGAAATAAGACTACGTTAATGAAATAGTCCTCCTATTAATTTTCAAAAAGCTGCAATTTATAAATTTTTATACGACCCTTTAGAAAAATTTGGTCAATCAGAATTTTTTTTATTTTTAATGCAACAAGATCATTAAAAACAACTACATATCTGTATCTTTAAATGCACTGAATTATGATAAAGGAAACATCTGACTTATGCACTTTTCCGTACCATGTGAAAGGCTGTTTCATCAGTGAAAATAGGGACCATAAACAAATTGACGATGGGAATTGTTTATATCAAAAATACGTTAATATGTCTCACAAATTTTTATCACAAATGCATCTAAAGCATTACGTAGACAGAGATCATATAAAGCACTGGTATTCACTACGCGGTTGGGTATCCTATGAATAATGATCCAGTTTTATCTTTTTTGTGATATGTCACAAATTTACATTTCTAGTTTGATATATGGTATCCATTCACAATGTTCAATTTTCTATTAAATATAACCCCCTCAATTTTAAAGATACAGATATGCAGTTTCTTTTAATGATCTTGTTGCATTAAAAAATAAATATTTTCTGATTGACCAGATTTGTATAAGGGATCGTATGAAAATTTAAAAAGTGTAAATTTTGGAAAATTAATGGGAGGACTATTTCATTAACGTAGTCTTATTTCGTACCTTGCTTTCAATATTTTTGCAATTTACATTGCCTACTTATCTTCAACAGGTAAAGCATTAAAGCCCGTTTCAATCTTTTTGGGACACCCTGCATACTGTTCATTATATGTTAACATATATATTGACACATATATATATAAATTATTTATCATATACCTTCATTATATATTAACATATATATTGTTCTAAAATTTTTCTAATTCTTCTTGCAAACTGTCCTTAAAATAACGTGCCAAATCAAAAGGAAAATGTTTCCATAACTTTGAAGGATCAAATAAACTGAGCAGAGAAAACAAAACTAATGCTTCTTGGAGAAGGAAAAATGCAATTTTCGTTTCCGGCCGGAAGTGGAAAACTATTAATGGATTCTATAGAAAATCAATCAGTGGGGGGAATTTTTTTTCAGTTATTGCCGCTGTGAATTGAACTATAACTTGAAACTTATATTTCTTCAATTAAATGTTAAAAAATTAATAATATAATATATAAATAATAATAATATAAGGAACTGAAAATTTGGATTCGAGTTTTCGACGGGAGAGCACGTTTCAAGCATCCCTGACCACGAATCAGACGTTTTTAAGGTGATGTCTGTGTGTGTGTGTGTGTTTCAGTGAGCCTTTGGAGACAATAACTGACGTACAAATGGGCAGATTCGACCGAAATTTAGTACGAAAATCACAATCCGTAACCACTGGAAGCCTATTTTTTTTATACGCAATCGAATGTTCAGAACCCCCCTAAATTTGTGAGTGGAATTTTGAAAAAATCATCAAACAGTCAAAACCGCTAATAAAGTTACGCAAATAGACATTTCTTATGTCAGTTTTCATTACAAAACGAAGGACATAAATTTTAGAACGCTAACATGAACCGTTCGCGAGATATTGCACATTTTTCAAAAAAATCATCAAAAAGTTATATAAAAAAAAAAAATTCCTATTGAGAAACATGTTCACTTTTCGTATGTCATACTATACGATAAATTTGGTGACATCGTTCTCGTGAATCTAGTTCGTTTCATGTAAAAAGATACTTTGAGTAATACTTTTGTATTTGAACGCCAATAGTCATTTATCTGCTATACGAATAACTTATTTCTCCATTCATAACGCTTGGCGAGGTTTTAGCGACGAATTTGGCGGAATGTCGCCAACTTGGAGACATTTTTAATTGTTGCCAAATTAACAAAAATCTCGCCAAATTGATAAAAACGACGCTAAATCAATGAAAATGACGACTAATTGAAGAAAATTAAATATCTTGGAAAGAATATAAGTATCTACTATAAGAATAACATTTATTTAACTGTAAAAGTAGTAAATTCATTGCATTACATATGGAAAGTCATCTGCTGCTCACATCAGATTTTTAAATTAAAGGTCCCCTTATTATGAGTATAATTAACCAGTATGTTTTCATGGTTTTAGGATAGAATACATAATATATGGAGATAAAAATATATTGAAAGATAAAATAACTTTGAATACTTAGGAATAATCTTTATTGTTTCAGTTCAACCTTGCATTGCGCTGATAATTTATTTTTACAAAACTGGCAGTTTAAATAAATAATTTAGGCCTTTCGCCACAGAAAAACATACAATGCAGGGCTACTTATCTTATCCCAGCTCCACCTCAATTATTGTCTGAAACTATATTGGTTTTTCCTTAATATGAAGTTTTAACTCCTTACTTTTACCTCCATGATACGTATATTTCACGTACCGAAATCGTCTGCTGGCTATTCTTGTTGTTGTTGTTGAAACCCAGAGCGTCCGACCTACCAGAAAGGTGTAAGGTAACTGTTTAGACGGTCGGGAAGTGCCACCCAATTTAGACCGGAACCCAGTGGGGGAGGGATCCACAGGGACCGTACCCTCCTTCCCCTACCGTGAATAGACTATTGAAAATATGTTTTTTTCTTAATGATTGCTTTTCAGATTTAAATATCTAACAAGAAAGATCAATCATGCATAAAGCATTGATTATGAAACACTTTCCAACTTCAATGCAGTTTTATATAAACATCTTTAAAATGCGATACATTCCTCGGTAATATTTTTAAAATTATCACAATACTATATTAATTTATTATATTGAAAACTTCATCGAAGAAAAGAACATTTAAATGACGGCATTGAAATATAAATTGCTTCGTTTAAACATCTCTAAAATGCGATACATTCCTCGGTAATAATTTTAAAATTATCATAATACTACAATAATTTATTATATTTGAAAGATTCATCGAAAACAAATGAACTTTATTCAAATGATATCATCGAAGTATAATAAATCGCCTCTATATAAAAGCACCATTTCATTCATAAACATGTTTCTAATCTCTTCATTCATCGCAATACTATAATAATTTATTTTATTAAAAAATTTGAAAGATTGTTATCTACCAGATTTATTTTAAAATGTGAAACCTCTCTAATATATAAAACAATGAAACTCTTGGAGAGATATTTATTATATAATATATCACATTTTTCTTTCTGAAGGATATAGCAAAAATCAGAATTTTATTGAATTTGTTTTGCTGCTTATATTAAATAATTTTTATTTAAAAACTACCTAACATATTTTACTGAAATTTTTTCTATATATTTTATGGGATAATTTGAATATTTCCTAAAACTTTCGAATCAATCTGTGAATTTTAAATTCGCTTAACAAATGTTTGAAAAATTAGGTCCCATAGGGTTCAATGTATTTCAGTTTTCCAACGCGGGTTCAATCCAAAAGTAATTGGGTGATATTATTCATTTATATTCCCATAGGTCCCACAGACCGTCTGAAAAACATAATAAAATTTCATTTTGGTAAAGTCATTTTTACGACAGTTATTGTGCTAACGGACAGACAGACAGAATGAACAAAGTCATAAACACTTTTGATCTATGTTGTAAAGTGTTAGAAACGTTATAAAAAGACAGGCTACAGTGATCAGTGAGGAAATATTGTTTTATATGCACCAATTTTCCTGTTAACAGAATTATAAATTGTACATCTTTTTTAAACATTAATTTGAAAATATTCAAAACTTTTATTAAGCGTATTGAGGTTGATTTTAATAATCACTAGTTTAGTAACCCGCTAAGCGTGTTTGGAAATAGTTAGTAGCACACTATAACAACACTTATATTTTCCTTGTTGCCATTTAAACTTTCCAAAATAAACTCTTGTAAACAAATTGTAAGGCTGAGATTAAGAAAGCACAAAGTTTTGGGATTCCCCAGTGGAACATTTATTTCCGCTTTCTCTGAATATATGAATATATAAAAGTTTATACACAGTGTGTTGTATAGATGCTGGAGATGATAGTTTGCGAGAGAAATCAAAGTTTTATTTTATGAATGGAGCCTTGGTGTTGGATATTTATTTTACCGCAATTTCATTTTATAAAGGTAAAATATTTGCAGCAGCTCCACTTCAATGATATGGAATTGAGTGAGTAATATAAATATATGAATATGTAAAACATATACAGATTGTGTTGTACAGATGATGGAAATGATAGTTTGCGAGAAAAATCAGCGATTTATTTTATGAGTGGAACTGAAAGGTTAAATATTTCTTTAACAGCAATCTCATTTTATAAAGTTAAAATAATTTATGTAGTTCCAATCCTATGATATTGAATTTGGAAACGAGTGAGTACCATTAATATACGAATATATAAAATTATATACAGATTATACAGATTGTATTGTATAGATTCTGGACGTAATAGTTTGCGAGAAAATTCAGGGTTTTATTTTATGAATGGAGCCATGCTAAATATTTCTTTAACCACAGTGTCATTTTATGAAGGTAAAAAAATTGCATCCACTCCAGTCCAATGATGTCGAATTTAGAATCGAGCGAGTAATATAAATATATGAGTATATAAACGTATATAGAGTTTGTGTTGTATAGATGCTGGAGATGATAGTTTGCGAAAAAAAATGTAGATTTTATTTTATGAATGGAGCCATGGGGTTGTATATTACTTTAACTGCAAATTCATTTTATAAAGATAAAAAAATTGCGGTGGCTCCTGTCCAGTGAAATCGAAATGGTTTTGCTTGAGTAACATTTAATATTATAAAACTTTTCTTAACGAAATGTCCAATTATATATACTTGGATAGCTTTCAAAGGAACTTTAATATCTTCAATATCTTAAATATTCAAAGAAAGGAGATTACAGGATCCATAAATATCCACTCCTAAGAGATAACCTTATAGAAGAAAATGAGTAAACTTAATTTTAGTAGCCTCAAATGACATAAAAACAAATATAAAAATCTTAGGTGGGCAGCACATGACTTTCCTTATATAATGCAATGAATTTAATACTTTTACAGTAAAAAAATAGATTATTTTTATAGTAGATATTTATATTCTTGGATATTGAATTTTCGTCAATGAGCCGTCATTTTCATTGATTTAGCGTCCTTTTTATCCATTTGGCGAGTTTTCCGTTAATTTAGCAACATTTAAAACAGTCGCCAAGTTGACGACATTTCAAGAAAATCTCGCCAAGCGTTATGGACAGAGAAATAACTTATTCTTACAGCAGATAAATGACTATTGACGTTCAAATAAAAAGTATTACTCAAAGTATCTTTTTTCATGAATGGAATGAGCTAGATCCACGAGAATGATGTCACCAAATTTATCGCATGGTATTATATATGAAAAGTGAACATGTTTCTCAATAGGAAATATTTTTTTTAAATTTGAAATGCTTTTTTGATAATTTTTTTGAAAAATGTGCAATATCTTAAGAACGGTTTATGTTAACGTTCTAAAATTTATGTCAATCGTTTTCTAATGAAAAATTGCATAAGAAATGTCTATTTGCGTAACTTTATTAGAGGTTTTGATTTTTTGACGATTTTTTTCAATGACTTTTTCACTCGAAAATTTAGGGGGGGTAGGGGGTTCTGAACATTCAATTGCGTATAAAAACAATAGGCTTCCAGTGTTTAAGGATTGTGCATTTTGTATCAAATTTTGTTCGAATCTGTCCATTCGTCCTTCAGTTATTGTCTCCACAGACTCACTGACACACAGACACACACACACACACACACACACACAGACATCACTTCAAAAATGTTCGATTTATGATCAGGGATGCTTGAAACGTGCTCTCCCGTCGAAAACTCGAATTTTAATTTTCGACCCCGCTACAATACTTTCCTTATGCATTATGTATATGAGGAAAATAATAAATTATTACAACATGACATCTACACAGATATACATAAACAATAAAAAGAGTAATGATGTCAATTAAAGAAGATAAATAATTAGATATAAACATGAAAAAACGCTCAACTTCAACTGAATTATAAGTAAATAACCAGTCTTTGATAGCCCTGGAAAGGGAACGAAAGGTAACAATGCTTTTAAAAGATTGGGGCAGAAGATTGTAAAATCTAGAAGCTACATAGAGATAAAATTTCTTAAACTTTGTAGAATTGTCTCGAGTAGGTCTGATAATGCGCCGACTTAGCCTGCAGTTACATTGGCTACAACCCGTATTCTTATTTCTTATATACAGCATATTAAGAACTACGTAAACATAAAGATGCCCAATCCGTATTCTTATTTCTAATATAAAGCATATTAAGAGCTATGTAAACATAAAGATGCCCAAATGGCATAATCATAGTATCTAGGAAAATTGGAAAATATGGTGTTGGACGAGGTTGCATAAAAAAATCCTAATGAATAATTTTTACAGCAAAATAGCAAACCTAATGGTAAAAAAAAGACTAAAAATAAAATATATATACTATTCCCATTAAATTAAGGGTGTTTATAGTACAATACATATAATATCTTAATTCTATAATAATCTTCCAGACGTCCGCTCGCAGTGCTCAAGTTCGTAAAAATCCCGGATATGCACAGAACGTAGTCTGTCTGATCAAAATTGCTTGCTAAACGTACAACGTATAATTTTTAGGGGATTTCATGTAAAATTCGAAAATTAGAATTCGAGTTTTCAACGGAAAACCACGTTTTAAACATCTCTAAATTCAAATCCAATGCTTTGAGTGTTACATATTTGTATGTGTATGCATTTGCATGTATGTCTATTTGTAAGTATGTATGTATCCTGGCAATGAGTTGGCAGGATTCCTAGCAAGTTCAACTCATCGAAACTTGGCAGGTTAAAACTTCATCGAAAAAAAAATGAACTTCATTCAAATGACGGCATGCAAATGTAACTTGCCTGGTTTAAACATCTCTAAAATGCGATACATTCCTTGGGTGATATTTTTAAAATTATCACAATACTACAATAATTTATTATATTTGAAAACTTCATCGAAAACAAATGAACTTTTTCAAAGCGCGTCATAGAATTATAAAGCGGCTGGCTCTGATGCACAGAATTTAAGCAAAAATAAATGGGTTTTAGGACGGATGCAACACTCAATATAAATTAAAAAGGACTTTAAAAATCCCGATTTTGATACAAGATGGATGCCATATTTTATTTTGAAGTGGGTCACGTGATCTCTTCATATAATGGTCACGTGATCTCTCCATATAAAGGGTGTAATTATTATTTTAATTTTTATTTAAAAAACTACTGAATATATTTTAAATAACTAAGTCCCATAAGGTTCAATGTATTTCATTTTTTCGACCCGGGTTCAATCCAAAACTAATTGGATGATATATATTCATTTATATTCCCATAGGTCCCACAGACTGTCTGAACAACATACTAAAATTTCATTTTGATAAAGTCATATTTATGGCAGTTATCGTGCTAACGAACAGACAGACAGACAGAATGAACAAAGTCATAAACACTTTTTAATTATATTGTAAAGTGTTAAAAATTAAATTAATATATATATATATATATATATATATATATATATATATATATATATATATATATAAACATTTGTATTTAGGTCTCTAGAAAAAGTCTTGCACAACCCATATCATATTTGTTTCCCTGCTGACATTTCAAGTTTCAAAATAAACTCAAAAAAAAAATTTAAGGAATAAGATTGCGGGCAAGTTCGGTGTTTGTGGATTCCCCAGTTGCACATTCCTTTCCGCTTTTCTTGAATGCATGAATGTGTATATGAACTGTTGCGTATATAGAGATGCTGGCGAAGTCCGTTTGCGATGAAACTCCCGAGTCTATCTTATGAATGATACAATACAGTTGGGCGATTCTGAAAACTATTTGCCTCAATTTTTACTTTCCTTATATACATAATGTATAAAGAAAGTATTGTGACGGGGTCGAAAGCTCGAATTCGAGTTTTCGACGCGAGGGCACGTTTCAAGCATCTCTGATCACGAATCGAACATTTTTGAAGTGATGTCTCTGTGTGTGTGTGTGAAAGCATGTGTGTGTGTCAGTGAGTCTGTGGAAACGATAACTGACGAACGAATGGACCGATTCGAACGAAATTTGGTACAAAAATTACAATCCGTAAACACTGGACGTCTATTGTTTTTATAAGCAGTCGGATGTTCAGAAACCCCCTAAATTTTTGAGTGAAATTTTGAAAAAATCGTCAAAAAATCAAAACCTCTAATAAAGTTACGCAAATAGACATTTCTTATGTAATTTTTCATTAGAAAACGATTGATATAAATTTTAGAATGCCAACATGAACCGTACTCGAGATATTGCACATTTTTAGAAAAAATTATCAAAAGTCATATAAAATAAAAAAAAATATTTTCTATTAAGAAACATGCTAACCTTTCATATATAATATCATGCGATAAATTTGGTGACACCACTCTCGTAGATCTAGCTCGTTCCATTCATGTGAAAATATACTTTGTGCAATATGTTTGTATTTGAACGCCAATAGTCATTTTTCTGCTATAGGAATAACTTATTTATCCGTCCATAACGCTTGGCGAGATTTTGGCGACGAATTTGGCGGAATGTCGCCAACTTGACGACTTTTTTAATTGTTGCTAAATTAACGAAAATCTCGCCCAATGGATAAAACAACGCTAAATCAGTGAAAATGACGACTAATTGACGAAAATTCAATGTCTTGGAAAGAATATAAGTATCTACTATAAGAATAACTCATTGAGGAGGCCTTGAGCTATTGTGTCAAAGAGAGAGTCATACAGACAACTGGATTCTGAGCGATAGCCGTAGTTCTATTCAGCACCTGGCTCAGTGGTGGAGACATGGTGACGGAACGACAGTGGATATTGTTCAGCATTTGGGTTACTTGTGTGCCCAAAATAGAATATTTTTTCAATGGGTTCCTTCTCACGTAGACATTTACGGTAATGAGGTTGCGGATGGTCTGGCCAAGGAGGGCATCCTCAGAAGTTCTATTGACGGTGGCTGTCTTTCTTCCTCGGAACTTGCCTCTCGTTGTTGTTGTTGAGACCCAGACCGTCCGACCTACCAGAAAGGTGTAAGGTAACTGTATGGACGGCCGGGAAGTGCCACCCAATTTAGACCGGAACCCAGTGGGGGAGGCATCCACAGGGACCGTACCCTCCTTCCCCTACCACCAACCTCTCGGAAGGACTTACGGACCCACATGTTTAACGTGATCGTACTCCGCATGAACACGGCGGCATTTTGTGGTAGCGTGCAAATCTAGCGCGCAAACCACGGGGATACCGCACCCGAGATGGCCAACAGCACGCGGTGTTCCGAGGTGGTCCCCCACCAAGTACTAACCGCGCCCGATGCTGCTTGACTTCGGTGATCTAACGAGAACCGGTGTTTTCAGCACGGTACGGCCGTTGGCCCGGAACTTGCCTCTCGTGTCAAACTTGAAATCAACTCCACTTGGAGAAAGGCCCCCTTACATGAGTGGTATGATTGTAGCCTTCCTGGTTCTGCTTTGACTGGGGCGGGCAGTAGGGGTTAACAGACGGCTCTGGCCAGACTCCGCAGCGGCCATCTTCGTGCTTTTCGACATGTGTTGGGTTCTAAGGTATATCCCCTTTGACCGAAGAGTAATTTGGGTCAGGCCTTTCCTGCCCATACCTTGGCATGTATTGGATGCCAGAAGAGCCAGCTGGAGTCCTCCAGTCCTGGAGTAGTTCTTCATCTTCTGAAGACTCACGGGTTCATGGACTTGCTTTGATGTTGCTGTCGGTCAAGTGGGAAAAGAAAGAAACAACAACAACAATAAGAATGGCTTTTTTTCTGTAACAGTAATAAATTCATTGCATTATATAAGAAAAGTCATGTGCTGCCCACATCAGATTTTTTCTATATGAATTATACAAGAAACTCTGAAAACAATATATCGTATACTGGAATATTTTGTTCGTTGAAAGTTCTATATTGGGTCAATTGCATGGAATATCGGCTCTTATGTTTAGCCGAAAGTAGAATGATGAGAAAAAGGAAGCATATTGTTAGAACATATCCCCTGGAATCACGTTACATACTTGTTGTTCCATTGAACAGTTATGCCCTAAAAATGTAGTGCATAACTTGATTAGTGCTTTTATGAAGTTTTTACGGCTTCCAAAACAACGATTTTAGCGTTTAGTATAGATGATCAAACTAACTGCCGTGGATAGCGGTGCCGAAGCTGTGTTTTAAGTGTTCGTATAGAATATGCCGAACTGTGAGGGTTGCTTGGCTGCAAATGCAGCTACCTTGGTGATACATGTCGCAAAATTGCAAAATATCCCAATTTGAGAAAAAAATAATCTAATTCACGAAAATATCCGCAAATTAAAGGAAATGCAATATATCGAAAAATTAAGTTATTTTTTTACACCTTAGCGGCTTTGTGGGAATTACTAATTTATGATTTGCTATATGAAATATAATTTATTTAGTCCATGTTATAGTAATAATCTTACAATAGGGCAGTCGTATAACAGTATGTATGTTTCAAAATTGTTAGTTTCTCGCCCCAATTGGGAATACATCTGATAACTTTTGGAAAATTCAACCTTATTCATTCAATTTGCAACCTTATTCATTCTGCCATATGAAGGGTTTACCCTTTAAGTTTAAGAATAAGGATGCTTGAAATATAAAAAATTAATGCTTGTTTTATACGAAATTTTGATAGAAAATTTTTAATAGTCAAATTCATCCTCTTTGCGACTTCATCAACAGACATATGATGTATTTGATACCAAAATTAACTTCTCAAAGAAAATTCCACGTCTTTACTTTATCGACCTGGTTGTCGACATGGCTGCTGTCTCCAAACAATAAATAAAATTATTTTAAAACTTCGATTTCAACGCAAATTCATATTCCATGTGTTATTTTGTGCCATAATACTTAAATTAATGCATATAATAAAAAAAAAACTTCTGATTCTCGGAAAGTCTTCCACTATCCATATCTGATTTGTTTCCTTGCTGCCATTTCAAGTTTCAAAATAAACTCCAGAAAGCAAATTTAAGGGATGAGAGTGAGCAACTTCGGTGTTTGTGGATTCCCCACTCATACATTCCTTTCCGATTTCCTTGAATACATGAATGTATATATGGACTGTTGCGTATATAGAGATGCAGGTGAAGTCAGTTTGCGATGAAAATCGGGAGTCAGTCTTATAAATGTTGCAATGGAGTCGGGCGTTTCTGAAAACTATTTGCCTCAATTTCTTTCTCATATTGCGCTCCATTGAGAGTTGAAATATGTTTGATATTTTCTATGTGAATTATACAAGAAATTCTAGAAGCAAAATATTGTATACTGGAACAATTTGTTCATCGAAAGTTTGCATGGTATATTGTTTTTTTATTTTCAGAGCTGAAAGTAGAACAGTGAAAATGAAAAACATATTGTTAGAACGCATCCTTTGGAATCATGGGTGTACACTCAATATACCAACACCAACGCCAACAATATATCAATACCAACACTCAATATATATGAGTCCAAATTTCTGAATAACTAAGACGTTTATTCACAAGCACATTGTAAACATGAACAATATACAGCAAGTAGCTCGATAACTTTTTCACAACATCACTAAACAACTTTCAGGTACAGTAAAACAGCAATTTAATGCTTCACTTTTTCACAAAAACACCAGCCAGTATTCTAAAATCGTTGGAGTATCTCATTTTACAAAACCGCAGCTACTATTCTCAAAACAATTCAATATGGCTCGTATCACGTCAACTGCTCTCTAACTAAATGATGACTCATCTTATATACTCTCTGTAGAAACGTATAGATGTCTCTCGTATTTCATAGAATATTCGATATTTCGAGATGGTTTTCGAACCACCGAAAAGCCGTCATATGCCGCCAAATTGGTGATACATTGCCAAATCTGACCTCCTCCCGAACTTCAGCATATGGCAACTCTAGATTCACGTCATAGGAAAGTTTGCGTGTACGGGAGTTTTCTCCGTCTGGTTTACGAAAGAGACTCCAAAGACATTTTACACGTTCGTAACAATATTAACTGTATATCATATAAAAACCCTCAGGTCTAGAGCTATCGATTATCCATTCTATGCGGGCGTTGAAAACGCTGTTGTTTTGATATCGCGTTAACGCTACACGAACAATTCAATGTGCAGTACATGGATTTTTCTCTCGTTGCATTGGATTGGAATTTTCAACGCCACTGGAGGCCAACCCTATATTTGGTTTTCTAGAGAGTGTTTTACTTCCCCTGCAATACATGGTAATGTATAGGGAAAGTATTGGAATCGTGTCGAAAATCGCAACTCGAGTTTTCGAAGAATCTACACGTTTTGACACGTCTAGAATACGAAAAAATCCCCTGTAGATTCAAATTCATTTTGTAATTTTTACTTTCCTTATATGCATAATGTATAAGGAAAGTATTGTGACGGGGTCGAAAATTCGAATTCGAGTTTTCGACGGGAGAGCACGTTTCAAGCATTCCTGACTACGAATCTAACATTTTTGAAGTGATGTGTGTGTGTATGTATGTGTGTGTGTGTGTGTGTCAATGAGTCTGTGGAGACAATATCTCACGAACAAATGGAGCCATTCGAATGAAATTTGGTTCAAAAATCATAATCCGTGAATACTGGAAGCCTATTGTTTTACAACACAATGTGATGTTCAGAACCCCCTTAAATTTTCAAGTGAAATTTTGAAAAAATCATCAAAAAATCAAAACCTTTAATAAAGTTACGCAAATAGACATTTCTTAAGTAATTTTTCCTTAGAAAACGATTGACATAAATTTTAGAACGCTAGAATGAACCCTACTTGAAATACACATTTTTCAAATAAATTTACCAAAAATCCCATAAATTTAAAAAATATATTAACTTTTAAGAAACATGTTTACTTTTCATATGTAATATCTTGCGATAAATTTGGTGACATCATTCTCGTGGATTTAACTCGTTCCATTCACGAGAAACGATACTTTGAGTAATACATTTGTATTTGAACGCCAATAGTCATTTATCTGCTGTAAGAATAACCTATTTCTCCGCCTATACCGCCTAGCAGTGGCGACGAATTTATCGGAATGTCGTCAACTTCGCGACATTTTTAAATGTTGCCAAATTAAAGAAAATATCGCCAAATGGATAAAAACGACGCTAAATCAATGAAAATGACGGCTAATTGTAGAAAATTCAATATCTTTGAAATAATATAAGTATCTACTATATAAGAATGACATTTTTATCTGTAAAAGTAGTAAATGCATTGCATTATATAAGGAAAGTCATCTGCTGCCCACATCAGATTTATTTTATTTCATTTTGCATTAAATTGAGTTTAATTGCAGAAAATATAATGGATTATTTTCTGATATTATATCCAATTCGTTTTTTTTTTAATTTCATCTTCGTTTCGTTTGACAACTTAATTTACTTTAAATTCTTCAGGTCCTTAAAATTCCAAAAACTACAATATCTCTAGAACGATTTTTACTTTCCCTGCAATACATGGTAATGTATAGGGAAAGTATTGGAATCATGTCAAAAATCGCAACTCGAGTTTTCGACGGATCTACACGTTTCAAGACCTCTAGAACACGAAAAAACTATTTTTAGCGTGACGTCTGTGTGTGTGTCTGTGTCTCTGTGTGTCTGTGTGCCTGTCTGTGTGTCTATCTCTGCAGATTGTGTATCCACTCTAACTAAAAAACTAATTGACCGAATTTCATAAAATTTGGTAGGTAAGTCACTTGTGAGCGAATCTGGTGCTGATTAGTTTTAGGTACGATTCGGGATAAAAGAACCCGCCTTCTTTTGCGATATGGCCTTTAAATACTTGTATCCACTCTAGCTGAAAATCTAATAGACCGAATTTCACAAAATTTGGTAGATAAGTCTCTTGTAGGTCACCCTAGTGCTGATTGGATTTTGGTATGATTCGGAAAAATATAACCTGCCTTATTTTTGCGAAATGGCCCGCAAAAATCGTCAAAATGTAAACTAAAAAACTATGTATGCTGAAATAAATCCATCAAATGTTTGTTTTATACGTAATTTTTAGCGAAGAAAAGAATAAGATCAGCCCCATTACACTAGAACTAGCCGTTCTCGAGATATTTTCGTTTTTTCGCTACGCCATCTTTGAAAATGAGTCCAGTTACCAAATGAGAACGAAAATTGAATTAATAGTGAATTAAATTTAATTAAAATAAAGAGAATGTGTATATAAGTCTGCAGGGAAAGGCATGTGCTGCCCACATCAGATTTTTCCTACTGTCATGGGGTCAGATTCATTCGCATAATTGCTAAATTTTACATATAGAACAAGTACTTAATTAATATATTTAATCAACTTTAGTCATTTATTTCAGAGTTTCATTATCTTGCACATGTAATATATTATTTTAGATCGAATATATTAGATTTGCAAGTCATTTCGCAAAAAAATCTGATGTGGGCAGCACATGACTTTCCCTTCAGGATCAAATTCATATGTTCTTTATTACTTTCATAATTCATTCGATTGGGTTTAACTGAACCAAATAACACTAAATTTGCATTTTTAATTCAATTTTTGGTTTTTTTTTATAATTGGACATTTTTCCAAAAGTGGCATGACTAAATGCGAAAAATCCCAAATATCTCGAGAACAGTTAGTCCTAAAGTTATTCTTATTCTCTTCTTCATCAAAAATTACGTATAAAACAAGCGTTTAATAGATATATTTGAACATACGCAGCTTTTGTTTAGATTTTGGCGATTTTTGAGGGCCATTTCGTAAGTAAAAGCCGGTTTTTCTTTTCCGAATAATACCAAAATCTAATCAGCACCAGAGTATCCCACAAGTAACTTTTCTACCAAATTTTGTGAAATTTGGTCAATTAGTATTTTAGCTAGAGTGGATACATGACATTTTTGCGGACCATTTCGTAAAAAAAGGCAGGCTGTTCTTTTCCGATTAATACCAAAATCTAATCAGTACCAGAGTATTGTACAAGTAACATATCTATCAAATTTTGTGAAATTTGATCAATTAGTATTTTAGCTAGAGTGGATGCATGAAATTTTTACAGGTCATTTCTCAAATAAAGGCGGGTTCTGTATTCACGAATCGTACCAAAAACTAATCAGCACCAGGGTCATACCCAAGTGACTTACCTACCAAATTTTATGAAATTTGGTCCATAAGTTTTTGAGTTAGAATGGATACTTACATAGCACAGACACACGGACACACAGACAGACACACATACAGACGTCACGCTAAAAATAGTTTTTTCGTATTATAGAGGTCTCGAAACGTGTAGATCCGTCCAAAACTCGAGTTGCAATTTTCGACATGATTCCAATACTTTCCCTATACATTACCATGTATTGCAGGGAAAGTAAAAAGGTAGATTCCCTTTCTACGAATCGTATCAAAATCTAATCAGGATCACAATATCCTACGAGCGACTTAACTGCCAAATTTTGTGAAATTTGATCAATGAGTTTGTCAGCTAAAGTGGATACATACAATTTTTTCGGGACATTTCGGAATAAAGGCAGGTTCATTTATCCCGAATCATACGAAAATCTGATCAGCACCAGAGCCGCCCACAAGTGACTTATCTATCATATTTTATGAAATTAGTCAATTATTGGAGTTAGAGTGGATATATACAATTTTTGAGGGCTATTTCGTAAAAAAATGCAGATTCTTCTTTTTCGAATCATGTCAAATTTTAATCAGCACCAAGGTGACCCACAAGTGACTTATCTACCAAATTTTGTAAAATTTGTTTAATTAGTTTTTCAGTTAGACTGGATAAAGCCAATTTTTGCTGGCCATTTAGCTAAAAAATGCGGGTTGTTTTATCCCATATCGTACCAAAAGCTAATCATCACCAGGTTCACACACAATTGACTCAGCTACCAAATTTTATGAAATTCGGTCCATTAGTTTTTGAGTTAGAGTGGATACAAAATCTGCCCAGACAGACAGACACACAGATAGACGTCACGCTAAAAATAATTTTTTCGTATTCTAGAGGTCTTAAAACGTGTAGATCCGTCGAAAACTCTAGTTGCGATTTCCGGTATGATTCTAATACTTTTCCTATACATTACCATGTATTGCAAGAAAAGTAAATCTATTTCAGCGTGACGTCAGTGTGTGTATCTGTGTGTCAGTCTGTGCAATGTATGTATCCACTCTAACTCAAAAACTAATGGACCAAATTTCATAAAATTTGGTATGTAAGTCCCTTGTGGCTGATCCTGATGCTGATTGGTTTTGAGTACGATTTTGGATAAATTAACCCTCCTTTTTTGGCGAAATGGCCAGCAAAAATTGTCTTTATGCACACTATTTGAAAAACTAATAAATCAAATTTTATAAAATTTAGCAGATAAGTAGCTCGTGTGTTACACTGGTTCTGAATAGATTTTGTTACGATTCTGAAAAAAATAACCTGCCTTTTTTTGCGAATTTGCCCACAAAAATCAGCAAAATATAAAATAAAAAACTACGTATGCTTAAATATATCCATTAAATGCTTATTTTATACGTAATATTTAGCGATAAAAAAATAAGACCAACCCCATTACACGAGAACTAGCCGTTCTCGAGATATTTTAGTTCTTTGGATTTTCGCTGCACCACTTTTGAAAATAAGCCCAGTTACTAAATGAGAACAGAAACTGAATTAGAAGTTCAAATTCAGTGCAATATTAAATAATTATGGGTGTTATTTTGTGCAATTAAACTCAGTGGACTAAATTGTTGAAGAAATAGAAGGAACGTGAATATGAGTCAGCAGGGAACGTCATGTGCTGCCTACATCAGATTTCTTTTAGGACATACAATGTGTTCTAGCTGAGCAAATTTGCCGTAAAAATGCATTGTATAACTGGATTACTGTTATCACGGCGTTTTTACGGTTTCAGAAATGGGCTTTTAGCGTTTATGATTAAATTAACTGCCAGCCGTTAACCGTACGACGTTGCGTTTTAAGTGCTCGTATAGAATAGGCTGAACTGTCGAGAACTCTTGGCGGCAAAATGCGGGTACATTGGTGATACATGTCGACAAGTTGAGAAATCTGATTTGGGCAGCACACGACTTTACCTGTAGACTCAAATTCATTTTTCTTTATTACTTTCCCTGCAATACATGGTAATGTATAGGGAACTTTCCCTATACATTACCATGTATTGCAGGGAAAGTATTGGAATCATACCGAAAATCGCAACTCGAGTTTTCGACGGATCTACACGTTTCGAGACCTCTAGAATACGAAAGAACTATTTTTAGAGTGACGTCTGTGTGTGTGTCTGTCTGTACAATGTATGTATCCACTCTAACTCAAAAACTAATGGACCGAATTTCACAAAATTTGGTATGTAAGTCACTTGCGTAAGGTCCTGGTGTAGATTAGTTTTTAGTAGGATTTGTAAGAACAGAACCCGCCTATTTTTGCGAAATGGACCGTAAGAATTTCATGTATCCACTCTAGCTAAAATTCTAATTGACAATTTCACAAAATTTGGTAGATAAGTTACTTGTAGGATGATCTGGTGCTGATTAGATTTTGGTACGATTCGGAAAAGAACAACCTGCCGTTTTTTACGAAATGGTCCGCAAAAATCGCCAAAATCTAAAATTGAAAAACTACGTATGCTCAAATATATCCATTAAATACTTGTTTTATGCGTAATGTTTAACGAAGAAAAGAGTAAGACCAACCCCATTACATTAAGACTAGCCGTTCTCGAGATATTTTAGATTTTTAGTATTTTCTCTACTCCACCTTTGAAAATAAGTCCAGTTATCAAATGAGAACGAAAATTGAATTAAAAGTGAATTAAATTTAATTAAAATAAAGAGATCGTGAATATAAGTCTGCAGGGAAAGTCATGTGCTGCTCACATCAGATTTTTTCTTTAATAATTCATTAAATTGAGTTTAATTGAATAAAACAACACTAAATATGCATTTTTAATTCATTTTTTATTTTTATATGGTAATTGGGCATTATTGCGGCGTAACGAAAATGCGAAAAATCTCAAATATCCCGGGAACGATTAGTTCTAGAGTAATGGAGTTGATCTTATTATTTTCTTCGTCTAAAATCACGTGTAAAACAAGCATTTAATCGATGTATTTGATCATACGTAATCTTTTTTTTTAGATTTTGGAGATTTTTGAGCGCCATTTCGTAGAAAAAGGCAGGTTGTGTTTTTCCAAATCATACCAAAATCTAATCAGCATCAGGGTATCCGACAATTGACTTATCTACCAAATTGTGTACAGAGTATTTCGTCTAGAGTGGATACATGAGATTTTTGCTGGCCATTTTACAAAAAAAGGCGGGTTCCTTTTCTCCTAATCGTACCAAAAATTAATCAGCACCAGGGTCACACCCAAGTGACTTACCTACCAAATTTTATGAAATTCGTTTCATCAGTTTTTGAGTTAGAGTGGATACATACATTCCACAGACAGACAGACACACAGACACACACACACACACACACACACACACACACACACAGACATCACGCTAAAAATAGTTTCTCGTACTGTGTCTAGAGGTCCCAAAATATGTAGATCCGTCGAAAACTCGAGTTCCGATTTTTGGCATGATTCCAATACCTTTCCTACACATTACCATGTAATGCAGGGCATGTAAAAATCTGATGTGAGCAGCAGCACTTGACTTTCTCTGCAGACTGAAATTCATACTTTCTTTATTTGTTTAATGATTCAGTAGATTCAGTTTAATTGCAGTAAATAACACTAAATTTGCAATTTTAATTCAATTTTTGTTTTTATTTGGTAATTGGACTTTTTCGAAATCGGCTTAACAAAACAAATCTTCGGTATCTTGAGTTAGTCCTAAGTATAATGGAGTGTGTTATATTCTTTTTTCGTAAGTTATTTTTATTTTTTATTTTGGCGATTTTCGTGCGGGCCATTTCGCAGAAAAAGGCAGATTGTTCTTTTCCGAATCTTACCAACATTTAATCGCCATCAGAGTATCACACAAGTAACTTATTTACCAAATTTTGTGAAATGTGGTCAATTAGCATTTTAGCTAGCGTGGATGCATGGAATTCTTGCGGGCCATTTCGTAAAAGAGGCGAGTTCTTCTTTTCCGAATCGTACCAAAAACTAGTCAGCACCAAGGTCATATCCAAGTGACTTACCTACCAAATTTTATGAAATTCGGTTCATTAGTTTTTGAGTTAGAATGGATACATACATTGCACAGACACACAGACAGACACACATACAGACGCACACACAGGCGTCACGCTAAAAATAGTTTTTTCGTATTCTAGAGGTCCTGAGACGTATAGATCAGTCGAAAACTCGAATTGCGATTTTCGGTATGATTCCAATACTTTCCCTTTACATTACCATGTATTGCAGGGAAAGTAAAATTTTGCCTATTTCAAAAAATATAGCCAAACTTACGAGGATGTCGCCAAATTGAAGAAAATTCAATGTCTCAGAAAGTTGAGTAATTTTATTTTTAGATCTCTGCGGCTTTGTGGGAATTACTGTTGTATTATTTGTGATTTGAAATATAGTATTTTTAGGCAATGATATAGTAACAATCTTACGATGGGGAGCTTATACTCGTAGTAGTATTTTTGTTTCAATAGTGTCTGTTTGTCGCTCCAATTGGCGACACATTTGACGATTTTTGGGAAATGCCGCCTAATGGACAAAACGTCGCCAAATAGGCGAAATGTCGCCATCTAGGGAAATTCATTCATGTCCTCTGCAGGGAGATCACCTTTCGCAACCTTGTGAATTCAGCCATATGACGCACTTACCCTTTTTAGTTTAAGAATAACAACACTAAAATATAAAAAGTTAATGCTTGTTTTATACGCTAATTTTTTTTTAAATAACGAACACAATTACCATCCTCTTTGCAACATAATCAATGGAAATCTCATGCCTTTACTAAAAAAATTAACATCTCAAAGAAAAATGTCCACTACTTTAATCTTGCGACATGACTGTCGTCACGTCCGTTGTCTCCAAACATAAAAATCTGATGTGGGCAGCAGATGACTTTCGCTGCAGACTTATATCCACGTTCTCTTTATTTTAATTAAATTTATTTCACTTTTAATTCAATTTTCGTTCTCATTCGGTAACCGGACTTATTTTCAAAGGTGGCGTAGAGAAAATACAAAAAACTAAAATATATCGAGAACGGCTAGTCTAATGTAATGGGGTTGGTCTTATTCTTTTCTTCACTAAAAATTACGTATTAAACAAGCATTTAATGGATATATTTGAGCATACGTAGTCCTTTAGTTTAGATTTGGACGATTTTCGATGGGCCATTTTGCAAAAAAAGGCAGGTTATTTTTTTCCGAATCATACCAAAATCTAATGAGCACTAGGGTGACCCACAAATGACTCCTCTGCGGAATTTTGTGAAATTTGGTCCATTAGTTTTTTTAGTTAGAGTGGATATAAGATTTTGCGGGCCATTTCGCAAAAATAGGCGGTTTCTGTTATACTGAATCGTACCCAAAATTAATCAGCACCAGACTCGCCCACAAGTGACTTCCCTACCAAATTTTGTGAAATTTGGTCCATCAGTTTTTTAGTTACAGTGGATACAAAATCTGCACAGACAGACACACAGACACACACACAGACGTCACGCTAAAAATGGTTTTTCGTATTCTAGAGTTCTTGAAACGTGTAGATCCGTCGGAAACTCGAGTTGCGATTTTCGACATGATTCCAATACTTTCTCTATACATTGCCATGTATTGCAGGGAAAGTAAAAATAATTATTTTAAAACTCCGATTTTAACACCATTCCATATTTCATGTGTAATTCTGTGTCGTAATACTTAAATTAATGCATGTAAGAAAAAACTCTGAACTTCGGTCAGCATAGAAAGCCTTCCACTACCCGTATCAGATTTGTTTCCTTGCGGCCATTTCAAGTTTCAAAATAAACTCCAGAAAGAAATTTTAAGGAATGAGATTGGGCAAGTTCGGTGTTTGTGGATTCCCCAGTTGCACATTCCTTTCCACTTTTCTTGAATACATGAATGTATATATGGACTATTGCGTATATAGAGATGCAGGTGAAATCAGTTTGCCAGAAAAATCTAGAATATATCTCATGAATGATGCAGTAGAGTTGGACGCTTCTGGAAACTATTTGCTTTGATTTCTTTCGCATATTTGCTCTTTATTGATAGTTCTAAATAATTTTATCTTTTCTATATGAATTATACAGGTAATTATATAGGCAAAATATCTTATATCGGTGTATTTTGTTCATCTAGATTGTCTAATGCTTAAATTTCACGGTACAGGTTGTTAAAAATATCCCCGTCCACATCAAATTTTAAAGCCATGTAATGTGCTGCAAAAATTAAACCCGTTTTATCCTGTAATTAATGCACTCCACCTGGGAAACAATCCGTCCTATTTTCGCAAAATGTATAATTAAATAACTATAGTATATATGATAAAGTAACTAAATATAATTCGTTACTAATTCCCCCGTGGTGAAGGAGGCCTACGCACCACGTCTACAAGACCCCCCAGGGTATTCCGTGGCGAAGGGGAGAAGAGTTGCAGCTTCACTTTTATAAAAGCCCCCGAAGGGCGGAAGTCTGACTTGGCCTCGACATGACAACTCCCATACCCGCTGGCGGGATTCGAACCCGCAATCCGGCAATCCAGCGATCAGACGGAAACGCATACCCCTGACGCTCGACCACCGGATCGGCAACTAAATATAATAAGATTGTTAAGTAATTACTCTGCTCAAACCAATTAGGGGATATTGCGAGTTTGGTATGAAACAGCCATATAATCGAATAAATTTTTAACAAAATTGAAATAAAATAGATTAAAAAGGAAAATTATCGCGTTTACAAACTTCGGAATATGCAAATTTTGTTTGTGGCGTTAAAAATTATGAGCTTTAGATACGGACTGGAAATCGATCTGCAGCATTCTTTATGTATGAAGCAATTAGAAACAATTGACATCCGTTGAATGCTTCGTAGCAGTGATTACGATGTCTCAGCAACATGATTTAGCCGAATTGGTAGCCTGGAGGGCCATTGGTCATTTAAAGGCGTGCCAAATGCAACACGTTGTAGCGGAAGCCCTTAGAGTGTCCCAAAGTGTCATTTCCAGGCTATGTAATCGTTTTATGGAAATTGGAAATGTTAGCTGGAGATCCGGACAAGATCGTAGGTATGCAACAACACAAAATGAGAACCAGTATCTAACACTAACGGCCAGAAAAATCCGCAGTATGAAAGCCACTCTTTTGCAACAGGACCTTTGGAGGGCTATTGGTACCACTGTTACAACTCAAACTGTTCGAAATCAACTCCATCGTGTTGGTTTATATGCTCGTAGACCTATGGTTTGTGTTTCTTTAACAGCGAGCCACCGTGCTGCCCGCAGAAGGGGGGGCTCAAGGGCATCTCAAATGGAGACAAAATGAATGAAGCAATGTTCTCTTTTCAGTGTTTCTTTTTATCATGCTTTAGTGTACACCATGACAATAGGCGAATTATCATTTGGAGAGAACTTGGCGCACGAAATAATCCTGCATTTGTGAATGAAAGTGTGCAATTTTTAGGAGGAGCGATGATAGCCTATGCCAGTAACTCTATTAGTAGCTGTATCGAACTGTACATGATCTTAAATTGATCACTGATGGCTCAGAGTTTTAGGGATGGGATCTACAGACGTTTTGTGGTTTCTCACGCTGCAGCAATCGGGGATGAATTCATTCTCATGGATGATAACAATAGGCCATATCGTGTTCGGCTAGTGGACGACTTCCTTTTCGAAGAAGGAATCTTTCGAATGAATTGGCAAGCGTGTTCCCCAGACATGAATCCAATTGAACATGTTTGGGACATTCTAGGGAAAAGGGTTGATAGTCACTTATCACCCCAGAATCAGTTCAGGAGCTGGAAAAAGGCCTTCTACGGGAATGAGAGAAAATACCCCAACCCCTCCTTGATAATCACATTGATTCCATGCCTCACAGGTGTGCAACATTTCTTTCGGTTAGGGGAAACCATACCTCTTATTGAAACTCATTTTTATCCGAAAAATCACAGTTTTTGTTCGTTTTTATAATATGTTCAAAATGTGCATTTTTTGTTTTCTGACAAAAAACAAGAATAAAATTTAATTATTCCTTGTTCTGTGCGCAATTGTCTTTCCTAATAGCTTGAAACATCTATAGATCATATATCAGTCAACAAAGTGTTTTCTCATCCGCAGTTTATTTGCAAAATCATAATATCCCCTAATTGTTTTGAACAGTGCATAATAGAAGTAACAATAGCATACTTGGTAGTAAGGGAACCATAGTGTACGAAACTATAGTATACTTGGTAGTAAAGTAACTGTAATATAAGTAAATATTCTATATTTGGTAGTTAAGTAGCTATAATATGAGTAACTATATTATGTTTGGTAGTTGAGCAACTATAATTCAAGTAATTATATATTTCATTGTTAACAAACTGTATACTCTGATTCTGATAATATTTCGTACGTCAAAATGATGAAATTTTATAAAATGGCCCACAAATACGAAAGCAAAACTAAATTATAAAATTAATATTATTAGCCATATTAAGAAAATATTTTATGTGTATGCCAGTTTTCAGAACAAAGCGAATTGAACTTCTCCAGAATAAACTGTTCAAAAGATATCGCCATTTCTGTAATTTTACCAAACTGTTGTTATTTTTAAATGCATCAAATCTCCAAGTTTTATGTACTATTTTGCAACCAGCCTCAAATCGGTTTTCGGACATACACAATTAAAAATACATTCAATTGATTCTGTAGGGAAAGTCGTTTGTTGTCCACATAATATTTTTTATCCCGATTCTCATT
Source organism: Amaurobius ferox (assembly GCA_951213105.1). Classification (NCBI taxonomy): domain Eukaryota; kingdom Metazoa; phylum Arthropoda; class Arachnida; order Araneae; family Amaurobiidae; genus Amaurobius; species Amaurobius ferox. Next base: position 78,057,623 of record OX578151.1, on the reverse strand, counting down.
CTGAATAAGTCAGTGAACCTTGGTCATATAGAATATTAATGTATTTGAAATCCGAGTGGCGCTCTATCTATAGATGTGGATTATTTGTAGAGAAGATAATATATTTCGCGCATTTAAAAATAAAATATTCTAAATATTCTCAATCAGTTTTTAACACATTACAACATAGTTGAAAACTGTTTATGACTTTCTTCATTCTATCTGGCTGTCTGTCTAGTCGTTCGTACGGTAATCGCCGTAAAATATAACTTTTTCAAAATGAAATTTTAGTATCTTGTTGAGACGGTCTGTGGGACATATGCAAATGTAAATGAATAATATCACACAATTAATTTTGGACTGAACTCGGGTTGAAAAAGTGAAATACATTGAATCCAGCGGGACCTAATTTTTCAAACATTTTTTAAGCGAATTTAAAATTCACAAATTGCTTTGAAAATTTTAGGAAAAATTGAAATTATCCCATAAAATATATGAAAAATTTCAGCAAAATATGTTCGGTAGTTTTTTAAATAAAAATTAAAATAATAATTGTACCCATATTATATGAAGAGATCACGTGACCCACTTTAAAATAAAATATGGCATCCATCTTTTCTCCAAGTGTCAAAATCGTGAGTTTTAAAGTCGTTTTTAATTTATATTGAGTGTGGCATCCGTCCTAAAACCGCTTTATTTTTTCGTAATTTCTGTTCATCTATATTCTACGCCAACGCAATTTTAATATTTTTGAGTTTAAATGATCATCAAACTTTGATTATTTCTACAACAAAGCCTAATTTTAACGTATGCAGGATGTAAATACATCAAGTTGTAAGATGAGTTGTATAAGAATTGCTGATTTGTTTTAAAGCAAAATTATTTAGCTCTGGAGTCTGGATTATAGCTGATATGAATGAATCAGTCATTGATTTTACATAGAGAATCAGACTATTTTATAGCATTGCTTTTTTCGATGCAGCTTTAATAAGCATGGAGTTAGAAAGTACTTTTACCTCCATGGTTTCAAGTTTTTAAGTAAAATAAATTAAAGTAGTATTATGATAATTTTTAAAATATCACTTCTGAATGATAAGAATAGAATAAAAGTGTATGAATGATATATACACTGTTTTACATAGCCAGGCGAGTTATACTGTTACTAGAGCCAGGCGATTTATATTTCGATGACGTCATCTGAATAAAGTTAATTTTCTTCGATGAAGTTTGAATTTTTCAAATATAATAAATTATTGTAGTATTGTGATAATTTTAAAAATATTATACCCACTGTATGTATCGTATTTTAGACATGTTTAAATAAAATCCCATTGCAGTTGGAAAGTGCTCCATAATCAATGCTTTATACATGATTGATCTTTCTTGTTTTAATAATCTCCATACACACTCCAGTTTATATATAAGTAATAACATTTCACTCTAACAGTAACCAGGGTAACATGTATTCCAGAAGGATATACTATTGTTTAATAATATGAGGATTTGTATAATCTGATGGAAGTCATGAGCAGGTTGAACTGTATCACTACCAACTCAGTTAATTTGGAGAAACTATAATGTTGTACTAATTAGTAAATTGTAAAGATAACTTTTAATTTGAAGTTAAACTATGCGAAAATTTAATATGAATTATAATCTATATAAATACATTTGAAAATTTGTCTGTCTGTCTATATGTTTGTTTCATCATCATGAGGGAACGGTTGAACCGAATTTCATGAAATTTTGTAGGTAGCCTTGGAACAACCCCACTCAAAATATAGTCCATGTTTCGAGTTTCTAGGACCAGGGGTTGTCTAGAAATTAATTAAAAATGCACAGTTAAACCATGTTCCGTAGACATAGCATTATGCAGACGAGATTCTTTGCCGTAAATTTATTTGACGAAAACGATATTATGCTGCTTAGTAACGGATTTATTTCCAATGTGTTTATGCGGCAGGCGAATTTTATTCAATGTTTTCCTTTCCAATGTAAATAATAAAGAAATATATATAAAATAAATTTGATCGAAATTGCATTTTTGACAATATCAATTATGGCCTTCAGTTTTAAATATTACTGAGATTATTGATATTTTCAATTTATTACGTTATCTATCTCATTTTGGCAAAGCGGTTGAAACTCATACAGCACGGGTAATTTTCTATTAATACACGGGTATATCTTCTAATTCACGAGAATATAAGTAGTTAGGTTATATTATCGTCCCATACAATTTAGGTCTTTCATTTTGGCATATATTAGAATCAATTAAGGCAATCAAGTTTAAAGATTACGCCGATAATGAATATTTTCACTTTATTTCATCTGTTTCATTTTGTCAAAGATTTTTGAAATTCATGTATTGTATTATGGGTAATTTTCTACTAATACACGGGTACATGTTCTAATATTCAGGATATATATCTTCCCATACAATTTTAGTGCTTTTATTTTGGCATATATTGATTCAATTTCATATTTTTTGTAAATTTGTTTGCAAGCGGAACCAGGAAATTTCATTCTTCAGATCTTCCTGTGAAGATAATTTTTGCATAGCGAGAACAGAGATTCTTAAACTTCCTTTTAGGAACATTAATTTAAATATTTTATTAGAATGATTTGAATAATAACGTTAGTTAGAATATATTAGGAATTTACTCATGATTGTGAATTTTCAGATTTTTTATATTGCATATTCCGTACGAAGAACGCGTATTACTGCTAGTAATTAATAAAATTGTGTTTGAGCAAAAATAATGTCTGTTTATTGGATAAGTGAAATTAATTTTATGTTTATGTATCAATTTACTTTTCAGAAGCACTGGGCAACATAGAAAAGATAACAAGGTGTGTTTCACTTCTGCGATATACTATAATGAATTCACGGCCATCCCTAATGTTAAAACTAATTAAAGTTTACTAATTTAAAGTTCACTAATTCATTAATTACTGATTTAAAGTTTACTAATGTATTAATTACTAATTTAAAGTTTACTAATTTATTAATTACTGATTTAAAGTTTACTAATTTATTATTTAAAGTTTACTAAATTATTAATGACTGATTTAATAATAAAGTTTACTAATTCATTAATTACTAATTTAAAGTTTACTAATTTATTATTTAAAGTTTACTAATTTATTAATTACTAATTTAAAGTTTACTAATTTATTAATTACTAATTTAAAGTTTACTAATTTAATAATTACAAATAAAAAGATTACTAATTTATTAATTACTAATTTAAAGTTTACTAATTTATTAATTACTAATATAAATTTACTAATTTATTAATTACTAATTTAACGTTTAAATTAAAAATAACCTAACCATAACATATTTTTTATACGCCTCAACTTAAAGAGGACCTTTAAAGTTTAAGTCATAATTTAATTTATCTTGGAAAAATCTTGTTATTTTTAAAAATCAGACTATTACTTGTCCTGTTATATGCAAAATGAAAAAGTAAAACTATAAATTTTCTCTGTATTACCATTTACGCCCACACTTATTTGTCCCACGCTTACACCCACTGTATTACCATTTACACCCACTCTTGCAGACACGCTTATTTGTAAATTTATATCCAAGATTTGTGTGGATGAAACACATCTATTGCGCAATAAAAGTGAGACCTAAAGACATAATAATAGTTCTATATATCAAAAACTGTTTCAAATTAATCATAAATTGGCGCATATGTTACATTACACATTAACACAGAATTTGCATGATGTAAAACAATATTTCATCTCCGATCATTATATGCTGATATGTTTTCAACGTTTTCAGACATTTTTATCTAAAATATAAGTATTTATAGGATAAAAGAGGACCTTTAAAGTTTAAGAAACTTTAAAGGTTTAAGTTAATTTATAGAAATGAAATTTTAGTATGTTGTTGAGACGGTCTGTGGGATATATGGGAATGAAACTGAATAATAGCAACCAATTAATTTTAGATTTAACTCGAGTTTAAAAACTAAAAAGCCGTATGGGACTTACATTTTTCAAACACTTTTTAAGCGAAGTTAAAATTAACGAAATGCTTCGAAAATTTTAGAAAATATTCAAATTACCACATAAAATGTACGAAAAACTTTTGAGCAAAATATATATGATGGATAGTTTTTTAAAGAAAAATTGAAATAATAATTACACCCATGATATATAAAAAGATCACGTAACTCATTGCAAAATAAAAAAATAGCATCCATTTTTTTCCCATTGTGTAAAGATCGTGATGTTTAAATATCGCTTAAATTCATATTTAATGTTGCATCCCTCATAAAACCGCTTTATTTTTGCGTATTACTTCTGTATCGAAATTCTATGCCAACACAATTGCACTATTCTTTATTTCAAATGATCACTAAACTTTGATTATTTCTACCACAAAACCTAATTTTAACGTATACAGAATACAAACAAATAAATCGATTGGAAGGTGAGTTGTATAAGAATTGATGAATTTTTTCACGCAAAATAAATTAGCTCTGGAGTCTGGGATATAAGTGATATGAATGAAATATTCATTGATTTTACATAGAGAAGCAGACGATTCATATTTCGATGACGTCATTTAAATAAAATTAATTTTGTTTTTTAATGAAGTTTTAAGTTTTGAAGTATAATAAATTACTATAGTATTGTGATAATTTAAAGAATATCAGCGCTGAATGTATCACATTTTTGAGATGTTTAAATAAATTTGCATCTTAGTTGGAAAGATCTTTAAGTGCAATCCAATGTTTAAGTCTTTGAAAATTACAAAACATTTAAAACATTTGGACCATAAACTTTCTTTGAAATTATGTATTTATTATTTAAAAGAAACATGTTACAAATGTGGTTTAAATTATGGAATAATTACTGGTGATAAACGGGGATTTGATAAGTTACTTATAAAAATTTGGTACCAGGTAATTATTGAAAAATATATTATTTTTATTGCGGGTGCTTATGCTGGTAATTCAAATAATGATCAGTTGACGTAGCTAATAAGGAGAATTTCCTTTATCAAATATTCTTCTGCCCCAAGTACACCTCAAATTCCCCTTTTCATCATTCTCGGCATCACTGGCGTAGACTTTTCATTTTCGCTGGGGGAACGAGAGCAAGTAGGTCCCACTCCCCCTCCCCCCGCGAGTAATGTCATTTTTTATTTCACATTTTTTAATTGAAACATGGTTTTATACAATAATTTTTTTAGATAATATACATAGTGCAATAGCTGTATTTATCTATAATGTAAAGAAAAACGTGTATATGGAAAAGGATATGAGAGAAGAAAATCAACACATAAAAATGTTTATAAAAGTTTTGACTTCAATATTTGATAACAAAATCGAAGCATTCACATTATTTGAAATAGTAATGATGTTACAAACCTAAAATAAAATGTAAATATAAGATCTTTAATTTACAATCACAATTTTCAATATCTATAAGAGTCTTAAAGACATTTTCAAGAAAAAAACAAACAAACAAATTGTTAAAAAATATTTTTTCAAATAGACAGCTTTTATTAACATTTTCTATTTCCGTCTTGTGTATAAAGATTGATTAAATTACAGCAAAGGTATTTCTTCGGGTTTGATTTAATATGATAAACTCGTTGGCTAATTATTCCATGTTTAAATTGCCAGCTTCCTCTTTGTAAAAATTTATTATGGCTAAATTGCTAAGCCTCATTTGATTCATCGTTGACCGCAGGTAAGTTTTTAATTTTCTATATAAAGAAGGGCGAAATGATACGCTCGTCCCCCCACGTGAAATATTGGGGGCATCGCCCCCTCGCCCCCCTAACTCTACGCCCATGCTATCTTTTGACTCTAAAAATGGATCTAAATAATGTACGGTACAATACTTTATGTACATGGTAAACATCATTTAAAAAATCTTATGTGGACAGAAAACGATTTCAACTACCGACTTAAATTAGTTTTTCTCTTTTCCAAACCATTTACTTGAGTTTTATCTGCCCCAAAATAACATTGATAATTATTGGAAATTGCACCGAATTCGCAGTTTTGTTTCAAATAATTATCCATGTCATTTTGTGCAGTGCAAACTCAATTTATAAAGGATTGGGCAAGAGAAAAAAAAAAAATTTGAGTCTGTAGGTGAAGTCATGTGCTGTCAGCATCAGATTTTTTAAATGATGTTTAACATGCATTTAAAATCGTATATAATAATCGTATCATGTATATAAAATATATCGTGTATTATTATATATATATATATGTTAAACATAGATTATTACTTTCCTTATATACATAATGTATAAGGAAAGTATTTTGACGGGGTCGAAAATTCGAATTCGAGTTTTCGACGGTAGGGCACGTTTTAAGCATCCCTGATCACGAATCAAACATTTTTGAAGTGATGTCTGCGTGTATGTGTGTGTGTGTGTGTGTGTGTGTGTGTGTGTGTGTGTGTGTGTAAAAGTATGTGTGTGTGTGTGTGTGTAAAAGTATGTGTGTGTATGTTTGTCAGTAAGTCTGTGGAGACGATATCTCACGAACGAATGGAGCGATTCGAATGAAATTTGGTACAAAAATCACAATCCGTGAGTACTGGAAGTCTATTGTTTTAACACACAATCGAATGTTCAGAACCACCCTAAATTTTCGAGTGAAATTTTGAAAAAATCATCAAAAAATCAAAGCAAGTTACGCAAATAGACATTTATTGTGTAATTTTTCCTTAAAAAATGATTGACATAGACTTTAGAACACTAACATGAACCGTTCTCGAGATATTGCACATTTTCAAATAAATTTATCAAAATATTCCATAAATAAAAAAAAATATTAACTGTTAAGGAACATCTTCATTTTTCATATGTAATATCACGCGATAAATTTAGTGACATCATTCTCGTGGATCTAACTCGTTCCTTTCACGGGAAAAGATACTTTGAGTAATACTTTTGTATTTGAACGCCAATAGTCGTTTATCTGCTATAAGAATAATTTATTTCTCCGACCATAACGCTTGGCGAGATTTTGGCGGCGAATTTGGCAGAATATCGCCAACTTGCCGACTTTTTAAATGTGTTGCCAAATTAACGAAAATCTCGCCATATGGATAACAAGAAAGATCAATCATGCATAAGCATTGATTATGAAACACTTTCCAACTGAAATGTAATTTCATTTAAAAATTTCTAAAATGTGATTCATTCAGTGGTAATATATTTTACATTATCACAGTACTACTGTAATTTATTATACTTAAATATTTAAAACTGTATCGAAATATAAATCATCTGATTCTTTATGCAAAATCAATGAATATTTCATTCATATAACTTGTATTCCAGACTCCAGAGCTAAATAATTTTGTGTGAAAAAAATTCAGCAATTTTTATGTAATTCATCTTACAATCGCTTGAGATATTTGCATTCTGCATATGTTAAAATTAGGCTTCCTTGAAGAAATAATAAAAGTTTAGGGATCATTTAAAATCACAACTATTGTAATTGCATAGGCACGGAATTTAGATACACAGATAATACACAGATAATATATATGTGTATGTGTATGTACTCAAAGTATTGGAATCGTGCCGAAGATCGGAACTCGAATTTTCAAAGGATCTACACGTTTTGGGACTTCTAGAACACGAAAAAACTACTTTTAGGAAGACGTCTGTGTGTGTAAGGGTGTATCTGTGTATGTTTCTGTGTGGATATTACATCCACTCTAATTGAAAAACTAATGGACCGAATTTCATACAATTTGGTATGTTTTTTGTGGGAAATCCTGATGTTCATTAGATTATAGTACGATTCGTAATAAAAGAATCTGCCTTCTTTGCGAAATGGCCGCAGAAATTGCCTTTATCCACTCTAGCTAAAAACTAATGAACCAAATTTAACAAAATTTGGAGTATAATATTTCAATAACCTACAAGTGATTTATATACCAAATTTAACAAAATTTTGTATATAAATCATTTGTAGGTTATTCTACTACGATTCGGGAAAAAGGAACGGGCTATTTTTGCGAAATGGCCAGCAAAAATCGTTATATATAAAAATAAAAGACTACGTGTGCTCAATTATATTAATTAAATTCATATTTTATATGTGATTTTTGACAACAAAAAGAATAAGACTAACCCCATTACTCTAGGACTAGCCGTTCTTGAGATATTCTAGTTTTTTCGCGTTTTCGCTACGCCACCTTTGACAATAAGTCCAGCTATCAAATGAGAACCAAATTTAAGTTTAACGTGTAAATTCAATGTCATTTAAAATACTTATGTTGTGCAGATAAACTCAAATTATCATTGAATAAATAAAGAGAACGAATATGAGTCTGCAGGGAAAGACATGTGCTGTCCACATCAGAATTTTTAACAATATTACACCAATGATTTATAGAAGTGAACGGGGATTATTTTCAGGCCATTTCGAAAAAAATGTATGATCTATATTTAAAGATCCATCAAATTTTTGTCGAATAAAATGTTCAACAAATTTAAGCTGTGTACCAAATTTTAACTCTCTAGGACGTAGGAAAGTGCATTTAAAATGCCATCAATTAAATTTATCAAGAAGAGTTATATAAAATTTAAAAAAAATGAAAAATTGTTATCTACCAAATTTATATTAAAATATGAAGCCACTCCCATATGCAAAACGTTTAAACAAATGGAGAGATATTTATTATATAATATCTCTCTCTTTTCTTTCTGGAACATATCCCAAAGTCAGAATTTAATTGAATTTGTTATTTTCCCTATATTAAATAATTTTTTTAATTAAAAAACTACTTAACATATTTTACTGAATTTTTTTTTATATATTCTATGGGATAATGTGAATATTTCCTAAAAATTTCGAAGCAATTCGTGAATTTTAAATTTACTTAAAAAATGTTTGAAAAATTAGGTCCCATAGGGTTCAATGTATTTCATTTTTTCAACCCGGGTTCAATAAAAAACTAATTGGGTGATATTATTTATTTATATTCCCATAGGTCCTACAGACCGTCTGAACAACATACTAAAATTTCATTTTGATAAACTCATTTTTACGGCTGTTATCGTGCTAACGGACAGACAGACAGACAGACAGACAGACAGACAGACAGACAGACAGACAGAATGAACAAAGTCATAAACACTTTTCAACTTTGTTGTAAAGTGTTAAAAATGACTCTAATCAATGAAAATGAGGACTAATTGTCGAAAATTCAACATCTTGGAAATAATATAAATATCTATTATAAGAAAAACCTATTTTTTAACACTTTACAACAAAGTTGAAAAGTGTTTATGACTTTGTTCATTCTGTCTGTCTGTCTGTCTGTCCGTTAGCACGATAACTGCCGTAAAAATGACTTAATCAAAATGAAATTTTAGTATGTTGTTCAGACGGTCTGTAGGACCTATGGGAATATAAATGAATAATATCACACAATTAGTTTTGGATTGAACCCGGGTTGAAAAAATGAAATACATTGAGCCCTATGGGACCTAAATTTTCTAACATTTTTTAAGCGGATTTAAAATTCACAAATTGCTTCGAAAATTTTAGGTAATAGTCAAATTGTTCCATAAAATATATAAAAAAAAATTCAGCTAAATATATTCAGTAGTTTTTTAAATAAAAATTAAAATAATAATTACACATCTTATATGAAACGATCACGTGACCATGATATGAAACGATCACATGACCCACTTCAAAATGAGATATGGCATCCATCTTGTTTCAAATTCGTGATTTTTTAAAGTTCTGTTTAATTCATATTGAGTGTTGTATCCATCCTAAAACTACTTTATTTCTGCTTAAATTCTGTGCATCTACATACTAAAACAACACAATGACAATATATTTGAGTTTAAATTCTCATTCAAATTTGATTATTTCTACAATTAAGCCTATTTTTCACCTATGTAAAATGTAAACAGCAAAATATGTAGAATGATTTGTATTAGAATTACTGTATTTCTTTAACACAAAATAATTCAGTCCATGGAGTCTGCATGGCTGATATGAACAGTGGCGCACCCACGGGGGGGGCCGAGGGGGCCCTGGCCCCCCCCTTGGGCTGACAAAGCAAAACGCGAAGGGCGCTGTCAGCACAAGGGAGAACTAGGTCTGCCTTCGAGAAAGTATAAAAAAAAAACATTTACAACCATTATTGTAATAAATAATTTTAATCATTGTGAAGAAAACAATTCCAGCATATCCCAACACTTACACTGAATGTAATTATACATATAAAGCTCTTTATCGTACTGTACAAATTATAAATTAATTCGCACTAAAGGCGCCAATTCTGGAAACCCGTTCTTCTTAAGACGTTTCTACCTGTGATTGAATTTAACTAATGGACTCGTCCAAAATCACGTGACCCAAATGCCTTCTCGCTATAGTCGTACTATACCAGTGCTGTGTAGAGTGACGTCACAGGCGCCTCCGTGGCCCTATATAAAGAGTGAACGGCGGGGAAGCGGCTGTTCGCTCGAAAACTCGAGGATTTCGTTTACCCAGTGAGAAAATTGTGGAAGTGAATAAATAGATCGTGCCAACGCTTCGCGAATTAAGTGTTGCTGTGAGTTGAAATAAAGTGCGACGTTACGACAGTGAATTGGTAGTTTCGGAACGAGGGCCTGCGTGGTGAATAGCTGAATTTAATAATGGTCCTGAACTTTCAACTGATCTTACAGTGAAATGCATCTTTAACGATCAGTGTGTGTGTTTATGTGCGTATTTCGGCTATATAGCAAATTTTGTTCTTGAATAACTGAGGAGCAAGGTAAAAAAAAAGACAATGAGTGAAAAACGAAAAGGGCTAGGCCAACAGACACTGGGAAATTATTTTTAAAAAAAAAGTAAGATTGAAAATAGTGACGTTCCCAACGACGTTTCCCTGAGCTCTTGTTACATTGATGAGGCTGCAGTCGAAGCAAGCAACAGCCGTGACCCCGGGCTGTCTTCAAACGCTTGTGAGGAGGTAAAGGTAGGACAAAACACAATACCAAACACAGTTGAAATAGAAATTCTGGCTGCAGATATTTCTAATTATGTCAAGAAATCTAACCTCACAGATGAAGATAGGATAACAGCGCTAAAAAATCTTTGGGAACCATATGCAAATTACAGTTTTCCTGCTACTGTCACTAGTGCTGTATCAAGTCAAGGAAAACCTCACCACACTCGGAAGTTCTGCTCATCTTGGCTGAGTAAGCATAACTGGCTAGCTTACTCAAAGGCAGAGGACAGTGCCTATTGCAAATTTTGTGTTCTCTTTGCACCCCATGAAGTCGGTTTAAGATCCACACAAGCTACAGGTCAACTTGTTTCAAAAGGATTTAATAATTGGAAGAAGGCCTTGGAGAAGTTCAGTCAACATGAAAAATTTTTCTATCATAAGGATTCAGTTCTCAAAGCCGATGAGTTCTTAAGGGTCACGGAAGGAAAAACGGTTCCTGTGGATCAAGTAATGGACAGAGGAAAGCAAAAACAAGTTTTGCAGAATAGGGCTATTCTTAAACCTATTATCAAAACAGTGATTTTTTGTGGAAGGCAAGGGCTGGCCATGAGAGGGCATAGAGACTGTGGGGATTTGGACGTATTGTCAGAACCATGCCAAGGCGAAGGAAATTTTAGAGCCCTTTTGCGACTCCGAGTTGATGCAGGAGAAGAAATACTGAAAACTCATCTACAAGGTTGTGCAAAAAATGCAACTTACATAAGTTGGAATATACAAAATGAGATTATTTCAGCATGCAATGATTCCATTGTGAAGCACATAGCAACTGAGGTGAATGACGCCAAATGTTTTGCGGTTTTATGTGACGAAACCACAGATATTGCAACGGTAGAGCAAATGACACTTTGCGTTCGTTATTTGAAACGGTTTGAAACAAATGATAAGTATAAAATTGAATTTAAGATAGTGGAGAACTTCCTTAAGTTTGTGCCCCTGACTGAAACTACAGGTCGAGCAATTGCAGATGCTATTCTTAAAGGCCTTGCAGACTGCAACATTGATACGTCTTTCCTCCGTGGACAAGGGTTCGATGGAGCTTCTGCAATGAGTGGAGAGTACAATGGCGCCCAAGCAATTATATATGAGCAACACCCCAAAGCCCCCTACGTTCATTGTGCATCACACTGTTTGAACTTAGCCATAACTTATTCATCTAGAGTTCCGGATATCCGAAACAGCTTTGGAATAATAGGGAAAATCTCTAGTTTTTTCAACACACCAAAACGAAACCTTGTTCTCACCAGCAAAATTAATGCAGCTAATCAGGAAGAGACAGAAATCAGTGCCAAAAAACTGAAGAAATTATGCCCTACTCGTTGGGTGGAGAGACATGATGCCGTCACAGTTATGGTTTCATTGTTTGATCAAGTAATCGACGCTCTGGAGGAGATTACTACCTGGAATGACAAGGAGACATCAACAGAGGCTCATACCTTGTTATGTTCAATGTTAACATCACAGTTTGTCATAGCACTTGTTTCAGCTGACAGATTACTCAGCTACAGTGTTCGTCTGAGTGAAAAGCTGCAGGAAGTTAACCTTGATCTGGCAACTGCTGTGAGTGACGTAGAAGACGTTTTGAAAGCTATATCTATAATTCGAGAGAACGCAGAGAACGAGTTTCACCATCTGTTTGAACAAGCTGTTAAGAAGCTGGAACAGCATGGAGAAAACATTACTCTACCACGCCGTGCCACCAGACAAATTTATAGATCAAATTTCAACGTACAGACTCCTGAAGAATACTACAGACTTTCTATTTTCATTCCATGGATTGATAATTTCATCACTCACCTCCATGAAAAATTTCTCAAACATAAGGAATTTCTACAAAGTTTTGCATCTGTCATTCCGAATGGAAGGCAGCCGACACTGGAAGAAAACGAGAGATTTGTTGCCTTATCAAGGAAATTTGCAGATGATTTAGGACCCAGATCAGATAATACTCTAAAAGCTGAACTACATCTGTGGTACATGAAGGTCTTTGCATTGAACAAGAAAACTAAAAGCCCAATCGAACTGCTTAACTTTTGTGACCAAAGGACTTTTCCAACTGTGTTTGAACTTTTAAAAGTGTATGCCACCCTCCCAGTATCAACAAGCAGTGCTGAGAGGTCATTCTCCACAATGAAGAGGTTGAAAACTTACTTGAGAAACAGTATGAGTGAAACCAGACTGAATGGACTGGCGTCAATGAACATTCACCGTGAAGTGGAAATTGATCCAGACCAGATAATTAATGCTCTGGCTACAAAGAAAAACAGGAGGCTGGACTTCGTTTTATGAATATGTATAGATCATAATTGAATAATATAACAATATGTAATCATGAGAGCGTGGTTGAAAACAAGTATACAGTATAAGCAGACCAGAACAAATAATTTTATCTTCATCTATTTCTTAATTTGTGTTGTTTTGTATAAATATCTACTACTACTTCTTCTAATCATTCAATTCTCTTGCACTGCACTAAAGAATTGTTAGTAATTTGATAAAAATAAATGTACAAAAAAAGACAACCGCCTTGTTAATTGATATGGCCTCTGATCATTTTTTCTCGGAAAATTTATCGAGGAGTCATCCTCCTTCATAAAAATTTTGTGCACCAATGGCCCCCCCCTTAGGAATATTCTGGGTGCGCCACTGGATATGAATGAAATATAAATTGATTTTATAAACAGAAGGACGATATTTTTCGATGAAGTTTTAAGCATAAAGTTTATGAATTGTAGCTCCATGGTCTTAAGTTTTAAATAAAATAAATTATTATAGTATTGTGATGAATGAAATGGAGAAAGTTATGAATGAAATCCTGCTTTTATAGAGAGATCCAGGCGTGTTATTTTTTCTATGACGTCATTTGAATTAATTTCAGTTGTTTTCGATGAAGTTTTCAAATATAATAAATTATCGTAGTATTATGATAGTTTTAAAAATATTACCGTGGAATTTATTGCATTTTAGAGATATTTAAACCAGGCAATTTATATTTCAATGCCGTCATTTGAATGAAGTTCATTTTTTTCAATGAAGGTCTAAGTTTTCAAATATAATAAATCAATGTAGTATCGTGTTAAGTTTTAAAATATTACCGAGGAATGTATTGCATTTTCGACTTTTTTAAATAAAATTGCATTGAAGTTGGAAAGTGTTTCATAATCAATGCTTTAAGCATGATTGATCTTTCTTGTTACTATTAAAGTAGTAAATTCATTGCATTATATGAAGAAAGTCATATGTTGCCCACATCAGATTATTTGTTTTTATTTTGGGACATGGACCATTTATGGCATATCTAAACATATTTAACATTTAAAGACCACCAAAAAGTTCTTGTCTAGAGTATGGTGGCATTAATCACTATGTCTTTAATAGTGTGGATATTGTGTGTGACTTGAATTCGAATTTTTGATCCCGTCACAATACTTCCCTATACATTACACCACGTATAAACGGAAAGTCAAAATCTCAAAAATAGTTGATTCTACAACAATGAGTGAATTAAAGGAAATAGGATACTGTTTTTTGTGCATGAAGGTATAAAATAAATATTGTTCACAATATACCTGAAAGGATGTTAGAACAAAAATTCTGTGACTTTTGAATTATTCAAACAAAATTCCAAGAATTCAGATATTTTCATAAATTAGAAGTTAAACTCCAAGAGATATAGAAAGTTGCTGTTGAGACACAGACCGTCCGACCTACCAGAAAGATGTAAGGTAACTGGTTGAACGGCGGGGAAGTGCCACCTAATTTAGACCGGAACCCAGTGGGTCAGGCATCCACAGGGACCGTACCCTCCTTTCCCTACCACCAACCTCTCGGAAGGACAAAAGATAAGAGATATGGAAAGTGTCAAGTTTCTACCTTCAGAAGTGTACACTGCGTAACTCATCCCCTATTTCTTTAATCTCACCCAGCTGTATGATATAGATATCTCCTTGTACACTCAGTGTACAAAATACTCATTAACACCGACTTTCATCAATCTCAAATACTTTTCGTTGTTTTCAAGATTTGGAAAATGCCATATCTCTAGACAATCTTAAATTATTCAAAACTTATAAAACACGCTTTTCTCTTTTACCTATAAAAGTATCCGTGTTCCCAAAGATTTTATCAAATCCTAGAGAAATCCAGGATCATGATGGATGATAAGGGAAATATTGAGTTATGAAGAAAAATAAGACGTATATTTTAAGAACGCGTTTTTTTTCACAATGGAAAGAAAGTTTGAGGGATGAGAGGTGATTTCCAATGAAGGATGAAGAACATGTAAACTGATAGAGAGTAGAAGCTATTGGAGCTGGATTTAAGAATTTTTTGCGAAATATCTTTATATTAAGCGAATGTAGTGCGCATGAGAAATCACGATTGCGGATTGAATGTGCACATACCTATTTTGCAATGTTTCATAATTTTAGTTTTTAAAGTTTTCGAAGCGTATTGCATTAAATAATTTAACTTTGAATTTTAGTTTTGTTCGTAAAATTTGAAAACACTTATATTACCTACACATTCTAACATGAAACTGAACTTTTACAACGAAGCAATAAGCAAATCAGCCAAATATCGGCAACAGCCTTCAACAATTGCCAAGTATTGGTAACAGTTTTCAACAATAGCAAAATATCAGCAACAAGCTTCAACAATAGTCAGCAAGTATCAGCAGCAGTTTTCAACAATAGCCGATTATCAGCAATATATTTTTAAAAGTATTAGCAGCAACGTTTCTCAACATCCAAGCATCAGCAACGATGTTCAACTAATCAGCAAAAACCTTCAATAATAGTCAAGTATCAACAACAATCTGCAGATACAGCCAAGTATAAAAAAACTTTTGACAACAGCCAAGCATCAACAAAAAGCTTCAATAACCAAGTATCAAGTACCTTCAACAACAGTCAAGTATCAGCAACATGAAACACCAACCTATACTCTGTTTATCACGATCATTTTATAATCCAACATCTTACCTCTTACAGCAACAACCTGAGAACACACACAAAACTGTTAATAACATAATTTTATAATATTCCAATATCCGTTGAATAGCATCATGAATGATGCATCAAGCCGTAAAACCCAAAGAGTCAGCCCCTATTTATTACCTAACATTTATTATATAATGTATATGAGAAAGTATTATTTAAGTTAAGTTTCGGGGGAATAGCATGTTTCAAGATTCCCTGCACTGAATCTAATGTTTTTGACGTGAAATCTGTGTATATGTGTGTGTGTATGTATGTGTGTGTATATGTGTGTGTGTGCATATGTATATGTGTGTGTGCATATGTATATGTGTGTGTGCATATGTATGTGTGTGTGCATATGTATGTGTGTGTGTTTTTATGTCTGCGAACGTAACATCTCACGAACTAATCAAGCGTTTCAAAAAATAATTTGTTACGATTATTACAATCAATAAATACTAGAAACTTTATTCAAATCTTCGGAATCAAATGCACGGAAAATTTTCAAATGATATTTTGAAAAATAGTTTAAAAAAATCTAGATTTTCAGCAATAACACTTGAAGATTTTCAGCAATAATCATGACCTATATAATTTGTCATTAGGAAACGAATGATATAGACTTTAGAATGCTAGTATGAATCGATCTCGGAATATTGCACGATTTTCGAATAAATTTTGAACGAATCTTTATAAAATTGAAACTTTTCATACTTTTAAATAAATAATCATTCCATGCATAAATTTATATCAGAAAATGAATGGCGCAAACTTCAGACTACTAGAATTGGCTGTTTTTTAGATATTGCTAGTTTTCAAATAAATTTATAATTTATTGTATTAGTAAATGAAATTTGAACTCTATAAGAATCGCCAAATGCGTTCAATTTTCTTATGGAATATTCTGCAACAAATATGTCAAAGTAATTTTTTGGATCTGTAGTTGGTTTCCTTAGCAAAAGAAGACACTTTTTTTAATAATTTCGCATTTTGACGCCATAGAATTCTACAATAGTAATTTATGTACCGACAGTTTGATTAAATTCTAATTGCATTTTGATGAGGATTTTGGAGCATAAATAAGTCATTCTGCCTACCAGTATGAACTAGTTGTCATACTGGAACTAGTCATAATCATGGACTAGTAACTTGCCAAAAGCGTCCAATTTCAATTTATTTAGTGGTAATTCAATGCTACAAACGTGCCGTGAATTGTGTACACCATTATTTCATTGTGTAAGCAATACTAACATATCATCGTTTTCGGTTTGAATTTGAGACTGTTTAGCGTTATATGAATTTTCCTGGAAGTCAGCGAAGCTTTATTATTTTCCCTATATACATTGTATAATATATAGGGAAAGCATCATGACTGGATCGAAAATTTGAATACAAGTTTTCGACAGAAGACCACGTTTTAAGCATCCCCGAACAAAAATCGAGCGTTTTTGTTGTGATGCATGTATGTATGTGTATATGTGTGGGTCTGTAGAAGCGATATTACAGGAACGAGTGGCATTTCGAACGAAATTTAGTACAAAAATTACAATCAATAAATACTGGAGGACTATTGATTTTATATGCCATCGAATTTTCTGAAAACCCCCAAATGTTCGACAGAAATATTGAAAAATCAGAACCTCCAATTACATGTATACAGAAATAATCATTTCTTAACATCTTACATAAATAATCAATTCCTATGTAATTTTTTTTTTAGAAAACAGTTAACAGGAATTTTAAAACACTAGCATGAACCGTTCTCGCCATATTGCGAGAACGGTTCAATTTTCATATAAACATATCAAAAAATCACTTAAAATTAAAAAGTATTAACTATTGAGAAATATGTTTACTTTTAATATGTAATAATATTCGATAAATTTGTTAATATAATTATCGTGGAATTTAGATCATTTCATTCACGGGAAAATATACTTTGATTAATAGTTTTGTATTTTGACACCTCACACATATGGAGAGAAGAGCATTTATTTTATTAATGCTTATCTCCCAGTTGTATTAAAATGCTTGGCGAGCAATTTGGTGAACTTGGCGACACATTTAGTGAAATATCGCCAGATTGACGAAAATAGCGTGGAAATTGCAAAAATGACGTCAAGTTAACGAAAAAGACTCAATTGAATAATTAATTATTAAAGTATTTTAATATATATTGACTATATTGCTTATTGCGGATGCTATCAATACTGCTAACTGTCAATTTACAGATGTCCGACATATAAATTAATTGGGTATTTTGAAAGAATGTTATATATTTTACATGTCGTCTGGAAAAACGCTAAAAGTACAATTTAACGTTAAAATCATTGTGCCGTAGATCTTAAACATCGTTTTTTCACAGTGAAAGTTTTAAATTCATTGCATTATATTACAGGAAAAGTTATGTGCTGCTTATTTCAGATTTTATTTACTAATTATTTAATTGGCTTTTTAACACTTTCCCACATAGTTGCAAAGTGTTTATGACTTTGTTCATTCTGTCTGCTTGTTTACTTCCACTACAACTGCCGTCAAAATGGCTTTATTAAAATGAAATTTTAGTATGTTGTTGAGACGGTCTGTGGGGGATACGGGAATGTAAATTAATAATACCACCCAATTAGTTTTGGATTGAACCCAGGTTAAACAAGAAAGATCAACCATGCTTAAAGCATTGATTATGAAACACTTTCCAACTGAAATGCAATTTTATTTAAAAAAGTCGAAAATGCAATGCATTCCTCGGTAATATTTTAAAACTTATCACAATACTACATTGATTTATTATATTTGAAAACTTAAACCTTCATTGAAAAAAATGAACTTCATTCAAATGACGGCATTGAAATATAAATTGCCTGGTTTAAATATCTCTAAAATGCAATAAATTCCACGGTAATATTTTTAAAACTATCAGAATACTACGATAATTTATTATATTTGAAAACTTCATCGAAAACTACTGAAATAAATTCAAATGACGTCATACAAAAAATAACATACCTGGATCTCTCTATAAAAGCAGGATTTCATTCATAAATTTCTCCATTTCATTCATCACAATACTATAATAATTTATTTTATTTAAAAATTAGGACCATGGAGCTACAATTCATAAACTTTATGCTTAAAACTTCATCGAAAAAAATCGTCCTTCTGTTTATAAAATCAATTAATCTTTCATTCATATCAGCCATGCAGACTCCATGGACTGAATTATTTTGTGTTAAAGAAAGACAGTAATTCTAATACAACTCATTCTACATATTTTGCTGTTTACATTTTACATAGGTGAAAAATAGGCTTAGTTGTAGAAATAATCAAATTTGAATGAGAATTTAAACTCAAATACATTGTCATTGTGTTGTTTTACTATGTAGATGCACAGAATTTAAGCAAAAATAAAGTAGTTTTAGGACGGATACAACACTCAATATGAATTAAAAAGAACTTTAAAAAATCACGATTTTGAAACAAGATGGATGCCATATATCATTTTGAAGTGGGTCATGTGATCGTTTCATATCATGGTCACATGATCGTTTCATATAAGATGTGAAATTATTATTTTAATTTTTATTTAAAAAACTACTGAATATATTTCGCTGAATTTTTTTTTATATATTTTATGGAACAATTTGACTATTACCTAAAATTTTCGAAGCAATTTGTAAATTTTAAATCCGCTTAAAAAATGTTTGAAAAATTAGGTCCCATAGGGCTCAATGTATTTCATTTTTTCAACCCGGGTTCAATCCAAAACTAATTGGGTGATATTATTCATTTGTATTCCCATAGGTCCTACAGACTGTCTGAACAACATACTAAAATTTCATTTTGATTAAGTCATTTTTACGGCAGTTATCGTGCTAACGGACAGACAGACAGACAGACAGACAGACAGAATAAACAAAGTTATAAACACTTTTCAACTTTGTTGTAAAGTGTTAAAAAATGAAATACATTGAATCCTATGGGACCTAATGTTTCAAACATTTTTAAGAAAATTTAAAATTCATAAATTGCTTCGAAAATTTTAGAAAATATACGAATTATCCCATAAAATATATAAAAAAAAAATTCATCAAAATATGTTAGTCAGTTTTAAAACGAAAATTAAAATAAAAATTACACCCATATTAAATGGTTTCCCGGCCGCCCATTTTTGCTGCTCTATATCTCCGGATGAGTCGGACGCCTGGTTTTTCGACCCATATTATATGAAGAGATCGCGTGACCCGCTTCAAAATATGGCATCCATATTTTTACGGAAGTAAAAATCGTGATTTTTAAATTTCTTTTAAATTTATATTTCGTGTTGCATCCGTGTTAAAACCGCTTCATTTTTGCGTATTTTCTGGGCATCTATATTCTGTGCCAAAGCAATTACAATATTTTTGAGATTGAATGATCATGAAACTTTGATTATTTCTATGTCGAAGCCTAATTTTACTGGATACAGAATGTAAACAAGTGATTGCAAGACCAGTTATATAAGAATTGCTGAATTTTTGACACGCAACATTATTTAGCTCTGGAGTTTGGGATAAAAGTGATATGAATGAAATATTCATTGCTTGTACATAGAGAAGCAGACGATTTAGATTTCGATGAATCATTTGAATCAAGTTCATTTGTAAGACATTACAACATAGTTGAAAACTGTTTATGACTTTGTTCATTCAGTCTGTCTGTCTGTCTGCACGTTAGCACGATAACTGCCGTAAAAATGACTTTATCAAAATGAAATTGTTGTATGCTGTTCAGACGGTATATGGGACCTATGGGAATATAAAAGATTAATATCAGCCAATTAGTTTTGGATTGAACCCAGATGGAAAAAAAGAAATACATTGAATCCTATAGGACCTAATTTTTCAAACATTTTTTAAGCAAATTTAAAATTCACAAATTGCTTGGAAAGTTTTAGAAAATATAGAAATTATCCCATAAAAATATAAAAAAATTTCAGCAAAATATATTCGGTAGTTTTTTAAATAAAAATTAAAATAATAATTACACCCATATCATATGAAGAGATCGTGTAACTCACTTCAAAATAAAATATGGCATCCATCTTTTGTCAAAATCGTGATTTTTAAAGTTCTTTTTAATTAACACTTTACAACAAAGTTGAAAAGTGTTTCTGTCTTTGTTCATTCTGTCTGTCTGTCTGTCTGTATGTCTGTCCGTTAGCACGATAACTGCCGTAAAAATGACTTAATCAAAATGAGATTTTAGTATGTTGTTCAGACGGTCAGTTGGACCTTTGGGAATATAAATGAATAATATCACCCAATTAGTTTTGGATTGAACCCGGGTTGAAAAATGATATACATTGAGCTCTGTGGGACCTAATTTTTCAAACATTTTTAAGTGGATTTAAAATTCACAAATTGCTTCAAAAGTTTTAGGTAATATTCAAATTATTCCATAAAATATATAAAAAAAATTCAGCGAAATATATTCAGTAGTTTTTTAAATAAACATTAAAATAATTACACATCTTATATGAAGCGATCACGTGACCATTATATGAAAAGATCACGTGATCCACCTCAAAATGATGTAAAGTTCTTTTTAAAGTTCTTTTTAATTCATATTGAGTGTTGTATCCGTCCTAAAACCATTTTATTTTTGCTTAAATTCTGTGAATCTACATACTAAAACAACGCAATCAATCATGCTTAAAGCATTGATTATGAAACACTTTCCAACTTCAATGCAATTTTATTTAAACATGTCTAAAATGCAATACATTCCTCGGTAATATTTTAAAACTTATCACAATACTACATTAATTTATTGTATTTGAAAACTAAAACCTTTATCGAAAAAAATGAATATCATTCAAATGACGGCATTGACATAAAAATTGCCTTATTTAAACATCTCTAAAATGTGATACATTCCTCGGTAATAATTTTAGAATTATCGTAATACTGCGATAATTTATTTATATTTGAAAACTTCAACGAAAACAACTGAAATTCATTCAAATGACGTCATAGAAAAAATAACACGCCTGGCTCTCTCTATAAGAGCAGCATTTTATTCATAAATAATTTCCCATTCATGTCATTCATCACAATAATATTATAATTTATTTTATTTAAAAATTAAGACCATGGAGCTACAAGTAATTAAACTCTATGCGCAAAACTTCATCGATAAAATTCGTACTTCTCTTTGTAAGATCTATGAATATTTCATTCATATCGGCTATGCAGATTCCACGAACTAAATGATTTTGTGTTAAAGAAATACAGCAATTCTAATACATCTCATTCTACATATTTTGCTGTTTATATTTTACATAGGTGAAAAATAATCTTCGTTGTAGAAATAATCAAATATGGATGAGCATTTAAACTCAAATTTATTGTAATTGCGTTGTTTCAGTATGTAGATGCACAGAATTTAACCAAAAATAAAGTGGTTTTAGGACCGATACAACACTCAATATGAATTAAAAAGAACTTTAAAAATCACGATTTTGAGACAAGATAGATGCCATATATCATTTTGAAGTGGGTCACGTGATCTTTTTATATCATGGTCACGTGATCGCTTCATATAAGAGGTGTTAATAATATTTTAATTTTTATTTAAAAAACTACTGAATATATTTCGCTGAATTTTTTTTTATATATTTTATGGAGCAATTTGAATATTACCTAAAATTTTCGAAGAAATTTGTGAATTTTAAATCCGCTTAAAAAATGTTTGAAAAATTAGGTCCCACAGGACTCAATGTATTTCATTTTTTCAACCCGGGTTCAATACAAAATTAATTGGATGATATTATTCATTTATATTCCCGTAGGTCCTACAGACCGTCTGAATAACATAGTAAAATTTCATTTTGATTAAGTCATTTTTACGGCAGTTATCGTGCTAACGGATAGACAGACAGACAGAATGAACAAAGTCATAAACACTTTCAACTTTGTTGTAAAGTGTTAATAAATTGATATTTATTTATTGATATTAATTTATTGTGATAATTTTTAAAATATCACCGCTGAGTATATTGCATTTTAGATATTTTGAAGTAAAGTTACATTGCACTTGGAAAGTGTTTCATAATCAATGCCTTATGCATGATTCATTTTTCTTGTTTTCGATGAAGTTTTAAGTTTTCAAATATAATAAATTATTGCAGTACTGTGATAATTTAAAATATATCAGCGCTGAATATATAGTATTTTAAAGACGTTTAAATGAAATTGTATTTTAGTTGGAAAGTGTTTTATAATCAATGCTTTATGCATAATTGATCTTTCTTGTTTTACTATTATTTCACTCCTTCAACTACCGTTTCTTCTGATACAAAAGATACCAATTTATTACAAACTAAGGAAATTAATATTTGATATTTTCCTTATGCTCGGCATAAAAATAGCGATGCTTTTGGAGATTTTATCAAACACCGGAAAAAAAACCGTTTCATGATGGACGAGTCGACAAATATAGAGTTATAAACAAAATTAATCCCATAATTTTAGGGCCGCATTTTTCTCACAACCGAGGGAATGCTTTGATAGTGGCATGCTTCTCGATAAACGGTAAAGGTCAAGGTAGATGTATTATTTCTTATTTATACTGGTTTTTAAGGGAATGAAATACGCGTGAAATATTGTTATATAAAAAAGCATAACACAATGAAGTGTATTAAAAATATTTCTATATAATGCATTTGAGTGAGAGTGGCTGACAGTGAGATGAATTACACAGTCCAAATTTCTCTCAGCTGTTTAAACAGTTGATCATGCCCTCGGGTGAGTCGTACGGTCTTGGTATTCCACAGCCCAAATTCCTGAAGGTAGAAATTTGAAATTTTGCATGGACATGGATCGTAACCCTTAAGTAATAAGTAAAAATATGTATAAGTAAACTAAGTAAGTATAAAAATTAAGTATGCTAAGTATACTAAGTAAGTATAAAAAGTAAGTATACTAAGTATGCTAAATAAGTATAAAAAGTAAGTATACTAAGTAAGTATAAACAGTAAGTATACTAAGTATACTAAGTAAGTATAAAAAGTAAGTATACTAAGTATGCTAAGTAAGTATAAAAAGTAAGTATACTAAGTAAGTATTAAAAGTAAGTATACTAAGTAAGTATAAAAAGTAAGTATATTAAGTATACTAAGTATAAAACTTAAATAAACTAAGTATACTAAGTAAGTATAAAAAGTAAGTATACTAAGTATATTACGTAAGTATAAAAAGTAAGTATACTAAGTATACTACGTAAGTATAAAAAGTAAGTATACTAAGTATAAAACTTAAATAAACTAAGTATATTAAGTAAGTATAAAAAGTAAGTATACTAAGTGTGCTAAGTAAGTATAAAAAGTATGTATACTAAGTATAAAACGTAAATATACTAAGTATTCTAAGTGAGTATAAAAAGTAAGTATAATAAGTATACTAAGTAAGTATAAAATGTGAGTATAAAAAGTAAGTATACTACGCATACTAAGTAAGTATACTAAGTATACTAAGTAATTATACTAAGTATACTAAGTAAGTATAAAAAGTAAGTATACTAAGTAAGTATAAAAAGTAAGTATACTAAGTAAGTATAAAAAGTAAGTATACTAAGTATAATAAGTACTTAGTATTTTAGTTAGTTTTCATCTAAAATTAATAACAATGTAAAATATTCAATAATTAAGTATAACAATAATAAAAATGCTATGCGCGACATTGGCCATATAAGTATAGACATGATATCCGTTAGGCACATGTCAAATAATCCAATAACAACCAACAGAATTAAGTTAAAATGTACTCTTTTATGGTAGTCCCTAACTATGAAGAGAATAAATCTACTTATATTACATTTAATGCAATATAATCTAACTGTAGCAGTATATTTAATGTAGTACAAACTAACTGGAACACTGCATTTAATGTAATATAATCTAACTGAAGCATTGCATTTAATGTAATATAATCTAACTATAACGTAACTTGAAGTGGCAGATAATTATGCAATAATGATCTCACACACCTGGGTTTCTGATTTAGTAGGACAGAGTACTTAGCACTTGTCTTGATATCAAGTTATTATAAAATCGAATTATGTTCTACCAAGTACTTTAATGCCGTAATAACTTTACCGTATAACCAAGTACTTTAATGCCGTAATCATTTCTTAGAAGTTGGTGTAAAATGATGGCAGAAGGTTTTATTAGTATACTTCTTAACACTAAAGATATTGAAGAATAATATTTGATTTACTTTCGAATTCTGTAAAAAAGAATAATTTTATTTAAGACGGAAATATTCCGTTCTAAAGAAAATCTAGTTCTGTTTAAAAAACACCACATATATTAATGTTTTTCTTAAGTCCTCTGACAAAGGCATCCTCCCCGTCCATGGTGACTCAGAGTGATTGATGATTACAAGAATATGGAGTTATTGTGGAAAGGAAGATATTTTACGATACAAATCTTCGCAGAAAGGGAATGGATTGAATATGATCTCCGATTCTCTGATTTTGAGCACTCAATATGCAGGATCAACTTATAAAATAAAGGTAATAAATCTAATGTGGGCTGCACATGACTTTCCTTACAAACTAAAATTCATTTTTTCTTTATTTCTTTGGCACTTCTTTACATTGAGTTTATTTGCTCAAAATAATACGCGTACTTATTTGAAACTAGCAGCATACCCGTTCTTCGTACGGAGTATATAATATAAAGAAACTTATAATTCAGGATCATATGCAAATTATGTTAAAATATTACATTTATTGCTCCTGAAGAGAAGTTTATGAATATCTGTTCTCATCATGCAAAATTATCTTCACGGGCAGATCTGAAGAATAAAACATCCCGGCCCCTTTCGAAAGCAAATATACAAAAAATATGAAATTGAATCATTATATTCAAAATAACAGTGCTGAAACTGTATGGGACCCGTAGTATTTATATACTCGAATATTAGAAGATGTAACCTGTATTAGTAGATTACATGTATAAATTGAAAGTATCAATAAACCCGCAATTGATTCCAATATATGCCTGAATGAAAGCACTAAAATTATGTGGGAATATATATATATATCCCCATACTACTTATATTGTCACAGATTAGAAAATATGCCTGTATGTTAGTAGAAGATTACCCTTATTACAATATGAGTCTAAAAATTTTTTGCCGAAATAAAACAGATGATATAATAAATTGAAAATTTCAATTATCCCCATAACCTTTATACCAGAGGGCCGTAATTGATTCCAATATATGCCAATATATATCAAAATACATGCCTATATACCTGTACTACTTATATTCTCGTAGATTAGAATAACCCGTGCATTTATAGAAGATTACTCTCGCAACGTAGAATATGTGAGTTTCAACAATTTTTGTCATAATAAAACAATGGCATAGAATTAATATGAAAATATCAATAATTCCTGAATCAGCAGTCCACGAAAATACCAATAATAATAATGTTTAAACCTGAAGACCGTAATTGATATTATCCAGTCAACAATGCAATGTCAATGAAATTTAATTTATATACATACCTTTGTTATTCAAATCCGAAAAGATTTAATAAAAACCGTATGCCGCATAAACACAATGGATTTACAGCCGTTGCTAAGCGGCATGACATCATTTGTTTCAAATTAATTGATGGGAATCTTATCGTTTGAATAATTCTATCTCCATGGAAGGTTTGGAGACATTTTCGTCAATTTAGCGACAATTTCAAACATCGCAAAATTTTCCACTAAGTGGGACTGTAGAACTGGCAGTCCCATTTGACGAATAATCATCACAATACTATGCCCTAACAAAACATAATTAATTGCATTTATTAAGCGCAATTTTATCAATTTTATTATATTTTTATGGATTTGCAAGCATTTTATCAATTTGGTGACATTTTAAAAAATCGCTAAATGTGTTACTAAGTAGGATGGATGGACTGGCCGACAAATGCTACCTAGACATCATTTTAGTACTCTCTTCTAAGAAAACAAATTTAATTTAATTGATTTGCGTTGTTTTTATCAATTTGTCGACATTTCCGTCAATTTGGCAACGTTTAAGAAAAGTTGCCTAGTTAGCGATATTCCTCGAAATTCATAGCTCTGAATTTGCAGATCTGAAGAATAAAACATCCGATCCCGTTTGCATATACTAAATGAAAACACTGAAATTGCATTAGAAAATATTCCCGTTCTACTCTTTTTCTGTTTCAACAATCGGCTAAATACAATATATGAGTTTATTTGCTAAACACAATATATAAGCTTGAAAACTCTTTGCCAAAATGAAGGAAAGTGATGTACACAGTCCGTAATTAATATAATTAAAAGAAAAATCAAACCGTTCATTTACAAAACATATTTTTACATCTTTTTATTTATTATTCAAATAGAAAAAATAATAACAAATATTAACAAACACATTTAATTTAAATGAGTTGCTGAGCAACATAATATAAAAAAGAATCTTCCTCATAAACTGCGAAATTAAATAACCATTTTGATCTCTTCCCCATAAAATGCAAAAATAATAACCATTTTGATTTCTTTATACTTTTCATTGTTTAGTAAATGCTTGTGAAGAATAAACCATGAAGTTAGATTTTCCATTTAAATTCATGTTTCAAACAATTCATGCTTTCAGATAGTGACTAATTAATGCAAAAATCCTGCACTAAGCTCAGAAATGAAGTTTTAATTCACGTTGACGTTTTAAACAAACGATTTTCATCCTTTCCGTTTGGATAAACCACGGAGTTAGAGAGTAGAACTCCTAGGATAAAGTTCCGTTTTTCATTAATATCTCGACAACCCCTGGTATTAGAAACTCGAAACTTGGGCAAAACTTATGGGGGTTTATTTCAAGGATACTAACAAAATTTCATTAAATTCGATTCAGCCGTTCTCTCGTGATGATGAGACAAACGAAATATTCGTTTTTCACTAATATCTCGAGAACCACTGGCTGTGGAAACTCCAAACATGGACAGAATTTTAAGTAGGGCTATTTCTAGGCTACCCACAAAATCTCATCAAATTCAGTTCAGCCGTTCTCCCGTGATGACGGGACAAACAGACAGACAGACAGACCGATTTTCAATTTTATTTATATAGACTAGCAGCATACCCGTTCTTCGTAAGGAGTATATAATATAAAGAAACTTACAATTCGCAATCATGCGCGAATTCTGTTAAGATATTAAATTTATTGCTCCTAAAGAGAAGTTTAAGAATATCTGTTCTCACTATGCAAAATTATCTTCACGGGCAGATCTGAAGAATAAAACATCCTGGCCCCTTTTGTAAGCAAATTTACAAAAAAATAGGAATTGAATCAATATATGCAACCCCGTACTACTTATATTGTCACAGATTAGAAAATATGCCGGTTTGTTCGTAGAAGATTACCCGTATTACAATATGAGTCTCAAAAATATTTGCCAAAATAAAAAAGATGACGTAATAAATTGAAAATATCAATAATCCCTGTAATTTTTATACCAGAAGTTCGTAATTGATTCCAATATATGCCAATATATATCAAAATATATGCCAATATACCTGTACTACTTATATTCTCGTAGATTAGAAGATATATCCGTGCATTTGTAGAAGATTACTCGTACAACGTACTATATATGAGTTTCAACAATTTTCGTCACAAATAAAAAATGACATAATAATTTGAAAATATCAGTAATGCCTGAATCAACAGTCCCCGAAAATATCAATGATAATAATGTTTAAACTCGAAGACCGTAATTGATGTTATCCAGTCAAAAATGCAATGTCAATGAAATTTATTTTATATACATATCTTTATTATTCAAATCCAAAAAGATTTAATAAAAATCGTATGGCACATAACACATTGGATCCGTTGCTAAGCGACATGATATCATTTGCTTCAAATAAATCGATGGAAATCATATCGTCTGAATAATGCCATTTCCATGGAAGGTTTGGCGACATTTTTGTCAATTTAGCGATAACTTAAAAAATCGCCAAATTTATCGCCAAGTGGGACTGTAGAACTGATAGTCCCATTTTGCGACAAATTGACGAAACATCATCACAATACTATCCCCTAACAAAACACAATTAATTTCATTTATTAAGCGCAATTTTATCAATTCCATGATATTTTTATGGATTTACAAATATTTTTATCAATTTGGTGATATTAAAAAAATTCGTTAAATGTGTTACTAAGTAGGATGGATGGACGGACCGACAAATGCTACCGAAACATCATTTCAGTACTCTATTCTAAAAAAACAAATTTAATTTAATTGATTTCCGTCAGTTTTGTCAATTTGGAGACATTTCCGCTTCTTTGGTAAAGTTTAAGAAAAGTTACCAAGTTAGCGATATCCGTCAAATTCGTAGCTCTGAATTTGCAGATCTGAGGAATAAAATATCCTGATCCCGTTTGTATATACTAAATGAAAACACTCCAATTGTATAAAATACACCCGTTCTACTCTTTTTCTGTTTCAACAATCGGCTAAAAGAATTTATTGGGTAAACACAATATATGAGTTTATTAGCTAAACACAATATATGAGCTTGAAACCTCTTTGCTAAAATAAATGAAAGTGATGTACGCAGTCCGCAATTTATATAATTAAAAGAACAATCAAACAGTTCATTTATGAAATATATTTTTACATCCATTTATTTATTATTCAAATAGAAAAAATAATAATAAATATTAACAACACATTTAATTTCATTCCGTTGCCGAGCAACATGATATAAAATAGAATAATAAAAATGAAAAAACGAAAAAATAACGAAATAACAAAAATGAAAAAACGAACAAACTACGATTTTTTTACCCAAAAGCGGTACCAGATCCACTAATCTTTCATTATTGCAATATGGACGGGGCTGGTTGTAACATAGTTACAACCTACCCCAGTCGCACTGTTATAACCTGCCCCATCTTGCGCCATTTTGGGTTGGAATGTACCACCGAAGTTAGACGTGGCTGACATCCGTGATACATTATAATACTGCAAACAGGCTTGTTTGCAGTATTATAATGTATATTATAACGTGGTTACAACACAGACACAATCTTTAACAACAGAAATACACTTATAACAACTTTTAAACAACCATGATTGCTTACCTCGATTTTATAATTCCTTGCTGAACTGCACGTGCTGCGTTTGATATAGCCGGACCAAAAAATGTTGGTATATGGCAGCACCTGCTGGGAATCGTTTCACTAAGCTTCGAGATTTTTACGTGATCCAGGAAGTTGTAATCGCAAGTGTTGCAACCAACCCGTGTTACAACCAGCCCCGGTCTCCCTTACCTATAAAAATTTTGAAACTTGTTCAATTAGTTTTTGAGTTAGAGTGAAAACATACTTTGCACAGACAGGCACACACAGATACACATACACACTGACACACACACAAAGACACACACACACACACACGCACGCACGCACACACACACAGACGTCACGCTAAAAATAGTTTTTCATGTTCTAGAGGTCCCAAAATGTGTAGATCAGCTGAAAACCTGAGTTGCAATTTTCGACCACGATTTCAATATTTTCCCTATACATTACCATGTATTGCATGAAAAGTAAAAATCTGATGTGGGCAGCACATGACTTTCCCTGCAGACTTATATTTGCGTTCTCTTTATTCTAATTAAATTTATTTCACATTTAATTCAATTTTCGTTCTCATTCGGTAACCGGACTTATTTTCAAAGGAGGCGTAGAGAAAATACGGAAAACTAAAATATCTCGAGAACGGCTAGTCCTAGTGTAAGGGGTTGGTTTTATTATTTTCTTCGTTAAAAATTACGTATTAAACGAGCATTTAATGGATATATTTGAGTATACCTAGTTCTTTAGTTTAGATTTTGACGATTTTTGCAGGCCATTTTGCAAAAAAAGGCAGGTTATTTTTTTCCGAATCGTACCAAAACCTAATCAGCACCAGGGTAACCCACAAGTGACTCATCAACCGAATTTTGTGAAATTCGGTCCAGTAGTTTTTCAGATAGAGTGGATACAAGCTTTAGCGGGCCATTTCGCAAAAAAAGGCGGGTTCATTTTTTCCGAATCGTACCCAAAACTAATCAGCACCAAATTCGCTCACAAGTGACTTACCAAATTTTGTGAAATTCGGTCCATTAGTTTTTTAGTTAGAGTGGATGCAAAATCTGCACAGGCAGACAGACACACAGACACACACACAGACGTCACGCTAAAAATGGTTTTTTCGTATTCTAGAGGTCTTGAAACGTGTAGATCCGTCGAAAACTCGAGTTGCGATTTTCGACATGATTCCAATACTTTCCCTATACATTGCCATGTATTACAGGGAAAGTAAAAATACATGCAAGAAACAAGCATATATCCAAGAGCTTGACCTCCGCTACAGAAAACCTTCATAGACATATTTTGTTGATATTATTGATGCGAAACATCTTCGTGCGCGGGGTACAGAATAAATCATCAAATAATTGTGACGGGGATAAAACGAAGTATGTAACGGAAGTAAAATTGTATTGTTACAAATACCTATCGCAAAACCATTCTTACAATTTGAAGTTCTGAATTGCTTGAACTTGAAAGCAAATTCGATGATCATGGGGACGAATTTGGCGAAATATCGCCAACTTTGCTGCTTTTGGCGAGTTATAGAAATTTCTTGAATTTTAAAGATTGGTTAAGAACGTCACGAATTGCGTGTTTTTCCCGAACTTTTCACAGAGGCTATATGAAGAGGTGGGGCAGCCTAGTGGTTAGCGCCCGGGGATTTCACTTGGATTACCTGAGGTCAATCCCGCCTCTAACCAAACTGCCCTCGTGATCATGCAGAGTATGGGCGCATTTAATATGTGGGTCCGTAAGTCCTTCCGAGAGGTTGGTGGTGGGGAATGGAAGATGCGGTTCCTGTAGATGCCTCCCCCACTGGGTCTGGTATTGGTCTACTTTGATATATGCGAAAGATAAAATTTCACAAATGTAAACTATAACAAATATAAGTAACAATATAAGTAACAGTGTTACTCACTTTTATTATTATTAGGGTAAAAATCAGTACTTCTAGACATTTTCCAAATGATGACAGACCTAATAATTGCAAATTTATGTTGCATAATGTTTGATAATCTTTATTTTGAGGGATTCCTATAAAACGAAATTAATGAGCGATGTATTGATAAAAAAATTATGTCTAATTACTCTCATGAAACATAAATATATAGAAATAAATAAAATAGTTAAATACACATAGAAAGACTGCACTTTCAGATTTTGATGGACCTACACCAGTGTTTCCTAAAATTTCGCTATCACACCTCCCTTGGGAAACATTTTATGACAAGTTTTGAGAAAAGTCTAATTTATGTTATTGTCTTCACATATTACCGAAATGTGTCAATTTGTAGGGAATACCGTATGTTAGAAACATCGGGTGAAAAAAAATGGCGATTATTTGAAAGTTATTATTAAGTCCTCGACAAATCTTTCCTTTTGTTCCCCACTTCACCCCCACCCCTACAAGATGTCTTAGGTGATTGATGATCACAAGAATATGGAAATCTGACGGAATCCAAGATATTTTGAGATAAGTATGTTTGTGAAAAAATAAGGAATTCAGTGATATTTGATTTTGTGCTTCAATCTACTTTTATTTCATTTCGTTTCGAAATGGCTTTTAAATTGGACAGAATCACTATTTTGTCTAACGTATGTAACATGTTTTTGCCTTTTCAGATCCTTCAGAGCACTCCCCACCCCCCTCCTCATGACTTGGAAGGTGGAATCCTTACACACTTATAGTATCGATTACAGTATAGAACATAACGGAGGCAGATTTTCGAATTAGTCCCCCCCGGGACAGATAAAGGGGGGGGGGCGAAAAGTCTTACCGGGTTTTCCAGATGCCCTGCCGTTGTTGACCTGAATCTTTACACACTTATAATATTAACTACGGTACAAAACTTTACTAAGCCGGATTTTTAATTTACCATCGCGGAGGAAGAAAATAAGGGGAGGGGAAGAGTGGGGTTTAATAGTTTTTCAGACTTTGCAGAGGTCCCACTGGTGACCGAAACGGCTGAATATTTGCACAATGACAGTACTGACAATCAGACACAATTAACATAGTCAAAATTTTAATCACCTCCCTTTGGGGCGGAGACTAGGTTTTTAATCCTTCCATACGTTTAAGCAGCCATCAGGTGGCTCAAAAGGTTGAATCTTTGCACACTTATAGTATAATTCACTGGACTAGACCTAACGGAGCCGGAATTTCAATTTTTCCCGATGTGCACAAAATTAAGGGGGGGGGGGTGTAAATTTCAGAATTCTGCCTAAGCCCCCACCGGGGAAATAAAAGGCTGAAACTCGACCACTGGACTGAACTTAAATAGTTAAACTATCCTTGACGCTATCCACTATAAATTATCAAATAAAAGAATATATGTAAGGTTAAATAATGTGCCACTTTAGCTTCGTTTAATTATTTTAAGAATCACAAGCCCGCTACGTTTGGGAATGATTTACATCTCGGAGATCTTATATGCCATGGCTTAAAATCACCTTATTGATTTTGTTCTGCTAAATTATCCTCCTACTTCCCTACTACCACTAATCACTGTCGCTACTGGACAATTAATGATGTTGATAGCTGATGTCTCAGGCCATGTCACTGTAGGTCAAGATCCCAATTTATTGATTGTTAATTTTGTGGAGAGGTCGATAGGTTAACTATTTCTGCGAATATTCTCAAAGATTGGCTGACAATATAAAACCTTTTAAATATAGATCTATCTTGAGGCTGTTATCACTCATGTGCAATGTAACTCGAAGATATTTTTGCACTTTAGATGGATGGTTGTATTTCTTCCTTCAACGCTCCTAAATCCACCGAAACTGTAAGTCTAGGTCAGTGATTCCCAACCACGGAGATTCCCAACCAGGAAATACTGTGTTTCAGAGAGCGGGAGCGAATTTGCTATGTCGGTGAAATTTTTTTAAATGCATTAGGCAGCAGTAAAATGTAATTAATAAACAGAAATAAGCAATAAATAATCTTGTAATATTCCATTCAATAATGAGTTAATTATTTATCAACCGTACTACTTTACGAGTCTATTTTGTAATTTTCCCATGTCGAACCTAATGTGCGTCAACCAAGTAGGTCTGAGATTTTACGAAGTATTTCGTGGGTTCCTCTAAACAAAATTTTGGTAATTACCGTCTATGTGAATTATTAGGCTTTGTAAAAGATTGCATTTAAAAAATAGTCGTGTAAGGCAGTAGGGTTAATAAATAATAATTAACTCATACTTTTGAGTAAAGTATTATAAAACTATTTATTGCCTATTTCTATTTATAATTTTTTTTCAATAAAAAATGTCAAACATTTTCACTTTAAATCTGACTTACTCGATACAAACAAATATTGCATATATACAGTAAACGAAATATTTATGTCTCTTTATTTTTTTAACAGATATAATTAGAATTTAAGAATAATTCCTGTGTTATTTACTCCACTGCTACATGCAAATTAGAAACGCACTCATTGGTGTACTGTTTTTTTAGAATTTAAGCATACTTTCTGTGATATTTTCTCCACTGATGCATGCAAATTAAAAACGCACTCATTGATGTACACTTTGTTAAACTTTACAGGTAATTTCTGCTTTCCCTACTCCATTGCTACATGCAAATTAGCAACACACTCATTGGCGTACAGTTTGTTAAAATTTAGGGGCAATTTCTCTGATAATTACTCCACTGCTATATGCAAATTATAAACACACTTATTGGTGTACAGTTTGTTAACATTCAAGGACAAGTTCTCTATTAATTACTCTCCTGCTACATGCCAATTAGAAACGCACTAATTGGTGTACAGTTTGTTAAAATTTAAGGGCAATTTCTCTGTTAATTACTCCACTGCTACATGCAAAATATAAACACACTTATTAGTGTACAGTTTGTTAAAATTCAAGGACAAGTTCTGTATTAATTACTCTACTGCTACATGCAAATTAGAAACGCACTCATTGGCGTACAGTTTGTTAAAATTTAAGGGCAATTTCTCTGTTAATTACTCCACTGCTACATGAAAATTAGAAACGCACT